>JARHVA010006101.1:457500-542500 GCA_037957365.1 Torreya grandis
TGATCCAAACCTTGTATTTTTTTCCAAAATTCTTAAAACCTAATTATTTTCTACCTTTACAAGTTTTTATATAATACCTACTTTATTGATCCCTAGACTCTAGCATCCTAGATAGATAGTTATGTTGATGCAAGTGTCCTGCTCTAATGCAAGTGTCCAATGACCTAAAGTCATTTTTTTAAAATGAAACATATGCTAATGGTAAACATAATTTATTTAATGTGAGTTACATCTATAAATGTATTGATATAAATTTAATATCATCCCTCATTCATTATTCACCTTAAACATACCAAGGTAACTTATCAAAGCATTAAATCAAGCACTCAATAAATAAAAGCTTCCCTATTTTTTCCTATTTGGATATCAATAATAGGGAAACCAAATACATAGGTTTTATGTACTGAAGGATCAACCTAAGATCCTTATTTTACAAGTTAAAATCTAGGTCATTATTTTACTTGCTTTCCGCATATTGTAATATTTATACATAAGCCAACATGTAGGGGAGACTTAATCAACATGAGGCCCTCTTAGGAGTATTATCTATGTAGGTAGCAAAAATTGATAGAGTAGTATTTGGGGTCATCTCAACATCTTGTACCCATTAACTCATTTTCCCCCAAGGTTGTTATGAATATGAAAAGCTAGGGTTTTATAATTTTATGAGTGATGGTCCATGACCTAGATATAATGCACCAGAGTGAAGGTGAAGATAAGCCCATAAGAATCTAGGTGGTTGATTGCTTTTATATTAGGTATTATTTATAGGGAACTTACATTTAGTTTATACTATAACATCCATTCAACCATCCAGAGCTAACTCTAATATTTGTAACTCTATAATCACCCAATATATTATCTGATGACTATTCTAAAATCATCTTCTAGTTTGATTCTTGTCTGTTCCATATCTAAACCATCTTATAGTATGATTGTATTAGCATCAAAACCAACTAATTACATTACTTCTTTGTCATATCCATTTCTATCAAAATTTTACTTATTATTTTTAACCTATTTTAGTATAATAAATCCAATATATGTTTTTCCAAGTTTCAACATCTAATTGACTTACTTTAGAGATAGTTTATATCACTATACCATAGTATATCTATACCAAAATAACCATAGATAACCCAAATTATAACCAATTTAGGGTTAAACATTTAGTGAACCCAAACTTTGAACATCATTCTTACTTAAGTGTACCATTTAGGATGTTTATTTCCTAATTCATCATAATCTTTGTTTTCTTTATCTCTCTCATCATGGATAATATCAATTGATTTGATGAATATGATAATTAAACTCCCAAATTTTCTATTAAGGAAGGCGTGAAAATTGATTACTCTCATATTCTTCTAACTTCTAAATCCTTATATATCAAATATTTGAATTATGGTAGTTACTATCCCTCTAGTCATATTCATATTCTCATCATTTCAAGAGATGATTTAATCCATATTAAGGAAGATAAATATCCTTTACGCATATTTCATTTAACACCATTATATGATTTTGACCTTTAATATTTAATAAAATATGGATACAAAGGCCAAGGATTGGGAAAACATGACTAAAGCATAACCCACTGTATATCTCTTAAAAATAATACAAATCAGAAAGGCTTGGGGTTTTCAAAAAAATCCATGAGTCTCAAATAATTAAATTAATTTAATTAGGCCCTTTATGTACATTATACCATAAAAATGATTGTTTGTGACCAATATGGTCCTTCATATGATCATCAAAAGTTATGACAAATACATAAGTAAATTATGACTGGTTTACAAAATAATGAAATGAAACAAATTATACCAATGGTCCAAGATATTAAAATGATATACCAAAAGTACCAAAATTCATAGATCCAATACAACTAATAACATATAATAAATTTAGTGATCATGAAATCTCACTTATTATCCATGAGGATGATGAATATAATATGCCTCAATTAAAAAAATGTGGTTGATTAGTTCACCAATGATTAAAGCTATGAAAAACACTAATTTCCCCATGGCATATTTTATTTATATGATGACCACTATTGGGGATCTTCAAAATTAGGTTTCAATATTTTAAATGCAAATGGATTTCCATAATACTAATTCAAATGTGACTTCATTTAACAATTAGCCTATTATACAGTGTATACTTGAATATCCTTATCCACAATATTTTGAACCACAAAATTTACATAAGTTTTTGAGTCAAAAAGACCCATTAAACCACATGATTAATGATTTACATTATTTTAATTAATGGGCAAAATATGATAGAATATTTCTAAAATTATTCCACATGATAATTTCAAATGAGTATCATAATTAGTTTTATAGCCTACCAAAAGGTTTCTCAACCACTATTTCCAAACTAAAATATTATTTCTTCATGGATTTTAATATCCACAAGGTACCAATTATTACATTATCACATTTGCATAATTTAAATAAATGTGATGATGAATCCATTCAATATTAAAATATTTGATTCTAAAGTACACCATATGAGCTACTATTTAGACCCTTATATTTGTAATTATAATGTATTCTTAGTAGATGGATTCTTTCCCCATTAAAAGAAAGAGCATTGAATAATTAATGTAAGTCATTTACACATTTATATGTGGATGCGAATATATATGATTCATTCATCCTTACTCATCCAAAGGAGATTAACATATACCATTATAAGTATCAAAGTTTTTTTCCTCACACAAAAGAGGGATATGAATTACCAAATGAACATTATGAACCAAAAAGTGGAGTTCCTAATCTTTACATGGGTGTTGTACAAGGGTTACTTAAAATGGGATCACTCCAAGGTATGCATCATATGGAAAAACCCCATGGTGAATAACACAAAAATAATCAACATAAAAATATTTAACAATTGCAATATTCATTATTGGTGCTTGTTTTGGGCATATCATATTGATCCTACATAATCAAAAACTACTTGTAATATAAGACATTTACAATAAATTGGATTCGATTCAAAATAATTACAAAATCAATGAGGTTGGAAAGACTCCTTGGTAAATGTAATAATACCAATTAATTATGGTCCTAAAGTAATTAAAACATGGGTTTGGGTTATGACTACCAGATATCCATAAGAACTTACACTAGGAACATTGTCTATACCAAATTGAAGCAAAAAAATTATCCAAATCAATAAGGTATTCCTTTTTCTCATTAAGAAAAATTAATGCATATTATAAATGATAACATTAATTATTCTACTACACATATACAATATGAGGATGAACATGTTGTATACCTTCTAAAATTATCCAATCATGATGTAAATAATGTAGAATGTCCAACTTAAGGTTGCCAGGCATAGAATGTGGAGATATTTATGACCATCCATTGGATGAGATCATAGAGTAGACTTTTTAAATATTTAAAAAACATCACAAAAATAAAAATAAAACATTCAAAAAATACAAAAACACTTTCAACACCTACATACTCTATTTTCTCCTTGTAATCTATGTGTTAGTTCCATGTTGATGGATGTCATATTAATTAATCCTACATACATGTGTGTGTCATGCTTCTACTTGAGTTTGATACAAGAATGCATAGATACATGACCTATTCCTAGTTAAGATGTTGGGTCTTTCCTCTACTCATGTCATGTGTACATTGGGTTCATCCAAATATATGATCATGATACTCACATATTTTATCATTCTATGGTCACTTTACATTATCATATTTTGAGTTCATATATGTACTTACACATGCCTTTATCCATGATTATATTTTTAAAAAGGTAATTTATATGGTATACACTTAAGAAAATTTATAACACATTGGGTGCATGGGATACTATGATATGTTTATGTTGGTTACTTATTTTTTCCTTTATGCACTTCCTTGAGTGTCTTGCTTTGCTATTGTCTTTCTTGTTTGAGAATTTGAATATGATCCTTTGTTTATGGTCCCCATTCCTATGTGTGTTTTATTTGACATTTAAACATTTAATTAATTATTTTATGTAAATTTAAATATATCAACCTTGATTTTATGGATGAATGACATATATAGTATCTTTGACTAAGTCATGTCCCTTCAGATTATGTGTCATTTGAACATGCCCCTTTTTTGTGGTCTCTTTGGGCCATTACCTTTTGACTTGATTTTGAGTGATATTATGTGTGTGTTTGATTTTATTATTTATCTTTTAATTTTAATATCTATACATTTTAATGAATTTTATCATGCATTTTAGGCCTTCAGGTGATCATATTGTTTTGTGCACTTTAATTCTATTTTTACCTAGGCATGTTCTTCTATATGCTACATGGTTACATTCATAGATTATATAGTTTCCTTATCCTTTTTAAGTGAGGTAACTAATGATATTTATTCTTTACTCACCTCAAAATTAGGTCATATCGTTGGGGGTATGTCATAGAGGCATGTTCTTCACATTTGACACAATCTTTAGATTCATTGGGGGTATGCTTTGGAAGCATGTTATCCACATTTATTCATCATTAGACACACACAAATTCATTGGGATAATGTTTTTAAAAAAACATCCTTCACATTGGCACATATTAAAATTTTCATATTTCTCCATATATAGTGGAAGCATGCTTTGGAAGCATGTTATGTACACTTACACAATTTATAGATTTGCCAAAGCACATAGTTATATAGTTTAAATTCATAATTGTGGAAAAATTATATACATTAGTACCAATATTATACATAGTTTTATAATGACACATATCTAAGGTGCATATGTTATGTACCGTGTTCTAACTATTATAGCATAGAATTTCACACTATGAGAGAGTTATTCAGGCTCTCTCACTCTTGGCTACAAAATGAGATCAACCCTAGGCTCTGGGTATCTTTTGATGAGTTTGAACCTCTAGAGAAGGTTGGTTCCTCTTAGTATATCACCTAAACTACTATAAACTACTATTTTTGACTTGGAAAAGGGTCAAAAGGATAGAAGGATGTTTCCTCTTGGTAGATCACCTAAACTACTATAAACTACTAGTTTTTACTTGGGAAACGGGTAAAAGGGATATAATGGATAACTAAAGGAATAAAAATGGTGATAAACCAAACTCAAATACATTCCAAATTACTTTCAATTAATACTAAGGTAGCTCAAAGACAACCCTCACTCACACAATCTCTCAAATTGGTCATTAACTAGGCTCCCTAAACAAGAGATGAAGCATGGAGGAGTATAAAAACTCACACTATACCTTCATCAGTGATCAAAAGAGCACAAGTTCAGACCTAAAAACACCTTTAAACACCTATAAAAATGAAGGAATGGAAAATCACCAATGAAGAATGCCCCTACACAAACTAATCATGAACAAGGTGACTAGAACACTAGATGTAGGCAAAGAGATAGGTAAAATAATTTCTCTTATTTATTCAAGAATATATTATTAAAATTTTTGACAAGGTTTTCCCTTGCAATATGAGAGTATATCTATTATAATAGATAAAAAAAGGAATATATAGGATAAAAGGGAAGGGAGAGGAGAAGAAATCTCTCAAAAATTAATAAATGGCATTTAACCACCCTCCATGGAGCTCCAATAAAGAAGAGGAAGAGGTATATGAGTCTCAAATACATTCAAACCACTTAGGTACTAATATTCACCTATAAAATTAACCCTCCAAGGTCAAAAAGGTCTTCAAGCTCTCCTATTGGCCTAAAAAGGCACTAGAGACAAAATATGTTGTGAGGAAGATGATGCCATGCTCCACTAACTTGATAAAGGTATTCAAACACATATAAGTTTCATTTAATGCTCCAAATTTCTCCTCAACTCCCCAAAACTCCTCCTCTTGACTTCTATGCCCCATCTCCACTTGGCTTTTATAAGATACTTGGAAACATGATTAGTTACCTTAGCATTTGATGCTTGTATTGAATTTAAGAGTTAGCCTTTTATGTTTTCTTATTTGTTCCCAAATAATATTTTCTTCTATAACTTTCAAAAGTCACCATGGAGCCTGAAAATCCCTTGGAATCCATTAATGGAGGTTTTCAAGATCAACCCATATTCAACTAGTTATATTAAAACTTGCTTCCAAGGCTATTTATCACCATGAGAGCCACTTTTGGTCTAGTATAAATATCTCATTAATCTATACCATTATTATGGGGAATAAAATAAAGTTTTATGCTACCTTTAAGACCTACTACAATGGTGGAAATGTCAATTAAACCTATAACCATTTACAAATCATTAGACAACTTGGATATTAAGACTTTTAGCTTAGCAATGCATGCTAAAAACACTTAAGAAGGGATCCTAGTGCCATTTAATGCTGATTTATGTCCCATTACGCTTACTCCATGCATTTGTACCATTTCTTTCTTTGAAGACCTATAAAGAGGGCATTTTAGGCAATTTTGGGCCTCTTAAGCACTCACACATGCCAAGTTATTCTTAAAATTAGGTTAAAAATGATTTTGAAAGAGTAACCTATACATTATAGGTGGTTTATAAGTGATTCCAAGACATTTCATGAGCGTATGAGCTCAAAACATAAAATTGGTCAAAAAGGCTCTTTTGATAGCTAGGTATAGTCATATTATCTATTTTTTTTATTACACAAAAACATGTTTCATAATCTCACTCCATTCATAGAATGAATCTTAAAGTAATTAAAAATATACCCTAATTATTAAAATAGTAATCCAAACACTCCAAATTATTTATAAACCCATTCTACTCAAACTGGGTTTACTAAGTTTTATCACAGTCTGTAATGGTTAACTTAGACAAGCAACAAATTTACTTCTACAAAATTTCATGGAGAAATTTAAATTTTAGGTTGTTCATCAGGGGGAATAATTCATATTATATTTTCATACCATGCCAAAATTCTCAATATCTTGGTCTCTACATGCATTTCTTTTCTCACTTGTCTCTTTGGTTTTTATCATAGTTAATACCTTTGACTTTGAACTATAATAAATTCAATTGTATGGATATTTTGTTAAGGTGTGGAGCCTAAAAGCTTCACCAAAGTAGAAGATTTGATAGTTGTAGGTTTACACAGTCAGCGGTGTTGGTCAAGAGTGACCGACATCGGTCAAGAGAAGTTCAAAAGATGCTGGCGTTGGCAGAGATCGGCCAATGTCGGTCACAAGCAAGCATGCAGGAACCGATGTCGGTTACCTATGCATCCAGAAAGTTATTTCCATGGATAGAATCGAGTGTTTGCATGATGGGATTAAGTTATAGTCTTAAGTTCGCATCTCTATTATTAGTAAGACTGTTTTAGAGCCCTTGTTTAAGAGGCATAACTATTGGTTGTAATTGTATGCTCAATTTTCCTAATTATTATATAATAGGATAATTCTTCTTAGCTTATTGTAATGTATTGTAGAATGTTGAAGAACAGTACAGAATTGTATATGTGAATCATTCCATGTTGTTGGAGTTGATTGTACTTGAGAGAGAGAGCTCTTGAGGGAAAGAGATCTAGAGAGAGATCTGTACATCTGAGAGAGGTGTGGAAGAAAGAAGTTTCTTCAATTATATTCCTTATATAAAGAGTTTAATACAAGTTTCAAGGGTGGTTTCTTGTATCTCTTGTTCTTTGCTATTTATCATTCTAGTTACTTATCATTCTAATTTAATTCAGCATTTATTACTTTCATAAGTGTAATCAAATTGTTGGTTGATCCCCAACAAGTGGTATCAGAGCTTGGTTGCAGGTTTCAGAGCTTGATACCAACAAGTGGTATCAGAGCTCAGGTTCACTAATAGGTGGTTTAGATCTGTGTAGTGTGTATTGATTACAGGGTACTCATAGGGTTTCTGTAGGGATTTCTGTTTGAGTGGGAGAAGCAATGGCAGAAGAAAGTAAACTAAGAATGGAGAAGTTTAATGGCAAAAATTATCAACATTGGAGAATGCAGATAGAGGATTATTTGTATCAGAAAGATCTATACTTACCGTTAGGTGGGATTGCAAAGAAGCCCATAGACATGGATGATGAAGAATGGGAAGTTCTTGATAGAAAGGATCTGGAGTCTATAATACTGAGTCTGGCATCTACTGTGATATCTAATTTATCACAGGAAAAAACAACGGTAGAGTTGATGAATACTTTAGCAAATTTGTATGAAAAACCCTCAGCTTCTAATAAGGTATATCTTATGAAGCAGCTATTTAATTTGCGTATGCAGGAAGGTGGATCTGTATCTAATCATCTAAATGATTTCCATGGAATTGTAAATAAATTAAATTTAGTCAATATAGTGTTTGATGATGAAATTAAAGCTCTTTTAATATTATGTTCTTTTCCTGAAAGCTGGCATAGCTTAGTAATGATAGTTAGTAATACTTCATCTGCTTTAAATATTTTAAAAGTAGAGGATGTTGTTATTGTTATCTTGAATGAAGAAATTTTTAGGCACAGAGGAAACATCAGGGAATTCTTTAAGTTTTGAGAGCAGGGGAAGGCAAAAATAAAAGAGCAAGAAATGGAGATCAAGGTCTAAGTCTAAGGTGAGAGGTAGATCCAAATCCAAAAATGGCAGGAAGCCACAATGCTGGAATTGTGGAAAGATGGGGCACATAAGCAAAGATTGTTGGTCAAAGCCTAAGGAGGACAACCAAAACGAAGGAAAGGAAGAAGCAAAGGTTACAGGTATTGCACAATATGCTTTAATATTCTCTTTGCATAATAATATAGAATCTTGGGTTTTAGATTCGGGTGCATCTTTTCATGCTACCCCTAATAGAGAATATTTTAGTGACTATGTCCATGGAGATTTTGGAATAGTGTATTTAGGGGATGATGAGCCTTGTAAAATTATTGGAAAAGGTAAAGTGCAGCTGAAAATGTAGAATGGAAACACATGGGTGCTGAGAGATGTCATGCATGTTCCTAGCTTGAAGAGGAATTTGATTTCTGCAGAAAAGTTAGGGGATGAGGGTTGTACAGTAACTCTCACAGTTTAATCTTAGAAGGTGACCAAGGGTGCACTTGTAATGGCTAGAGATAAGAGAGTAGGTACTCTCTATTTATGTAATTGTGTTACTAATAATTATCCTTCTGTATTATCTACTTCAGATGTAGATGTAAAATTGTGGCACTCAAGGCTTGGCCACATGAGTGAGAAGGGAATGTCAATTCTTAAGTCAAAAGGTAAGCTTTTAGATTTGAAAAGCATAGATCTAGATTTTTGTGAGCACTGTGTTTTTGCGAAATAGAAGAGAGTGAGTTTTCTCAAGACTGGGTCAACAAAGAAGAAGCATAAGTTACAGCTTGTTCACACAGACGTGTGGGGACTAGCTCAGGTTGCTTATATTGGAGGATCATAGTACTATGTTTCATTCATAGATGATGCTACAAGAAAGGTATGGGTCTATTGTATTAAGAATAAATCTGATGTATTTGAGACTTTTAAGATTTGGAAAGCTATGGTTGAGAATGAAACAGGTAGAAGATTGAAGTGCCTGAGATCTGACAATGGTGGTGAGTTCTACAGCTATAAGTTCAACTGGTATTGTTATATGCATGGAATCCATAGGCAAAGGATGGTTCTAAGGACACCTAATAACAATGGAGTTGCTGAAAGGATGAACAGAACAATCATGGAGCATGCAAGGTGTATGAGATTGCATGCTGGTTTGCCCTTAGAGTTTTGGGTAGAAGCTATTGATACTACAGTGTACCTGATTAACAGAGGACCTTCTACAACTCTGGATGGTGGAATTCCAGAAGAGGCATGGACAGGTAAAAAGGTAGATCTCTCATTTCTCAAAGTTTTTAGTTGTGAAGCCTTTGTGCATGTTGATAAACAAAAATAGAAAGAAGCTGGATGCTAAGTCTATGAGGTGCACATTTATTGGCTATGGCTCTAATGATTTCAGTTTTAGATTTTGGAATCTAGGAACTAATAAAATAATTAGGAGGCGTGATGTTGTTTTCAATGAAAAAGTGATGTATAGTGATTAGCTGAAGAAGCTGAATCAATCTGAGTAGAGCAATGGAGAATTGGACAAGGTGACGGTCCAAAATGAGCTCACCGGAAAAATTAATCACAGAAAGGAAAACATAGAGACCAATGTCAGCAAAGCAGGAACCAGCGTTGGCAGAACAAAAACTGATGTCGGTCATACAGAGACTGATGTCGGTAGGATAGAATCTGACATCATCCAGGGAGAACTGACATCGGCTAGTTACAGTCTTGGAAGTGACTGAGGTTGGTCACTATCAGAGACTTTGGGTAGACAACGTGTTGTGGATGAGTCTTAGACACCCATCAGGAGGTCAAAAGGGGTAATTCAATATTCTCCTTCATTATTCTATTTATTGCTAACTGATGGTGGAGAACTAGAGAGTTTTGAAGAAGCAATATAGGTGGAATCCAAGAATCAGTGGGAGCGTGGCATGGTTGAGGAAATGGAGTCCTTGAGAAAGAACCAAACATGGGATTTGATTGAGTTTCTAGCTGGTAAGAGGAAACTAAAGAACAGATGAACCTACAAATTAAAGGAAGGTGAGAATGGACAGATAAGATATAAGGCCAGACTAGTAGTGAAAGGATTTGCACAAAAGCTAGGTATTGATTTTGGTAAGATTTTTTCTCCTGTTGTTAAAATGACTTCTATACGGACTGTATTGTCTTTAGTTGTTATTGAGGATTTGTATCTTGAGAAGCTTGATGTTAAGACAACGTTTCTTCATGGAGTATATATGGAACAGCCGGAAGGATTTGAGGTCAAAGGTAAGGAGAAGTTAGTGTGCAGATTGAAGAAAAGCTTGTATGACCTCAAGTAAGCTCCTAGACAGTGGTATTTGAGATTTGACAGGTTTATGACTGAGCATGGCTACAGTAGGTGTCAATCTGACCATTGTGTGTATTTTAAGAGATTGGATAATGGTAGATATATTATTCTATTGGTTTATGTAGATGATATGCTAGTTGCAGGATCACACATGCAGGATATCTCTAAGCTTAAGGTGAAATTAGCTCACACATTTGCCATGAAGGATTTGGGAGTAGTAAAGAAAATCCTTGGCATGAGCATTAAGAGGGACAGGAAAAATCATAGGTTGATTTTGTCTCAAGAGGATTATGTGAACAAGGTGTTGAAACGGTTCAATATGCAGGATGCAAAATTGGTAAGCACACCTTTGGCTAGACATTTTAAATTAAGTAAAGAACAATGTCTTAATTCACATGATGAGGTAGAGTACATGAGTAGAGTTCCATATTCTTCTGCATTAGGGAGTTTAATGTATGCAATGGTGTGTACTAGACCAGATATTGCCCAAGCCGTGGGAGTTGTAAGTAAGTATATGGCCAATCCAGGGAAGGAGCATTGGAAAGCAGTTCAGTGGATCCTTAGATATCTGAGAGGAACCAGTAGTAGGCATTTGTGTTATGGAGGTTTAAATACTTCTCTACATGGTTATGTAGATTCAGATATGGCAGGTGATTTGGATGGCAGGAGGAACACCACAGGATATGTTTTCACTGTTGGTGGAACGGTGGTTAGCTGGATATCAAAGTTGTAGAAGGTTGTTGCCTTGTCAACTACAGAATCAGAGTATATTGTAGTCACAGAGGCTAGAAAAGAGATGATATGGATGACATGATTCATGGAAGAGCTTGGAAAGGAGTAAGAGAGTTGCAAATTATACAGTGATAGTTAGAGTGCAATTCATTTGGCTAAGAATTCAGCCTTTCATTCAAGAACAAAGCACATACAACTAAGGTACCACTTCATAAGACAGGTATTGGAGGATGGTGAGTTGAAGCTGGAGAAGATCCATACAGATAAGAATCCTACTGATATGTTAACCAAGCTGGTTACAAAGGAGAAGTTGAATATTCATTCAACTTTTGTTGGTCTTCATGATTGAGTTGAAGAGGGAAGAACTAGAAGATGTTGATGTACAGGTACTGGTGCAGCTGTTTATCTCCAAGTGGGAGATTATTAAGGTGTGGAGCCTAAAAGCTTCACCAAAGGAGCAGATTTGATAGTTGCAGGTTTACACAGTCAGTGGCATTGGTCAAGAGTGACCGACATCGGTCAGGAGCAGTTTAAAAGACATCGGCGTTGGAAGAGATCAGACGATGTCGGTTACCTGTGCATCCAGAAAGCTATTTTCGTGGATAGAACTGAGTGTTTGCATGATGGGATTAAGTCATAGTATTAATTCCACATCTCTATTATTAGTAAGACTATTTTAGAGCCCTTGTTTAAGAGGCATAACTATTGGTTGTAATTGCATGCTCAAGTTTCCTAATTATTATATAATAGGATAATTCTTCTTAGCTTATTGTAATGTACTGTAGAATGTTGAAGAATAGTACAAAATTGTATATGTGAATCATTCCAAGTTGTTCAAGTTGATTGTACTCGAGAGAGAGAGCTCTTGAGGGAAATAGATCTAGAGCGAGATCTGTACATCTAAGAGAGGTGTGGAAGAAATAAGTTTCTTCAATTGTATTCCTTCTATAAAGAGTTTAATACAAGTTTTCAGGGTGGTTTCTTGCATCTCTTGTTCTTTGCTATTTATCACTCTAGTTACTTATCATTCTGATTTAATTTCACTTTTATTTATTTCATATGTGTAATCAAATTTTTAGTTGATCCCCAACATATTTATGACAATCCACCACCTTTAGGTTATTCCTCTCACTTTATAAAACAAATTTAGTTTTTATACCATACCAAAATTATTAATAGATTGGATTCTTGAAATAATTCTTTGTTCAGTGGTCTCTTTAGCAAGCATACTCAGTTTGAACTCCAATTGTCATATATTTAAAAAACCAAAATCTATTTCCTGAGACATAAATTTGATGGGCTCTGGCACATATCTAATCTATAGACCAACTTGGAAAGCTTATAACTTGAGATAAACAAATTATCAAGACACCAAATTTGGAGGGCATGTTATTGGCACATATAAAATCATCTCTATATCACCCTTTTACCACATTTGACTTTCTAGGTACATATAATAAATTCACAAATTGACTAGTTCATTCATACTTTGATGACATATTATGAGAGTATAGTTCTTCTAAGATAGTAACGTGCATTTTCCTCTCTCAAAAGGATAAATTAGATCCTAAATAATCTCACCAAAGGATATATGAACCCATCAAAATATCCCCTTGGTCCTCAATGCTCTGAACTTATGTCATACATCCTCCAATCCATGAAATTAACATCTTTGTCATTAATGCATCATGACATCATGCACCTTGGACATGAATTACAACTCTAACATAAATGAACATGATCAAAATATTATCAATCTAATCAGGTTTATTAAGACTTATAAACACCTTCAAATGCCTTATAAACTCTCCCATGAAGTCAAAATTTTGTATCATACTCACAACTCTTCAAAAACCCTTTGAGCTCCAATGGTGACTGTCAATAGAGAAGCGCATGACTATGATAAAATAGAGGATGATTTCATAAATAATGTGACATAAATAATATTATTTAAAAATAAAACTATTCATTTTAATCACTTTTACCAAGTTTCATAGTTGGATCTTACCTATATAGGCCTAAAATGCATTTTTCTCTAAATTAGCTAGTGGTTGCCTGAGGGAATGATTGTTTATGAATACAAGAAGTTTGTAACAGAAAAAAATATATTTAAACTAATAATGTGACATAAATAATATTATTTAAATATATAGAAACTCATTAAAATCATGTATACCAAGTTTCATAATTGGATCTTACTTGTAGAGGCATGTAGATGCATTTTTTTGAAAATTAGCTAGTGGTTACCTAAGGGAATGATTGTTTATGACTACAAAATGCATATAAAAAATATGTTATTATTCCAATGATCATGTGATATTAAGTATTTAATATTAATCTTTATATTTTTAGGTATACTATTTTCACCAAATTTTAGAGTCTAACTCTACCTATAGATGCTCAAAAGTCAGTAACCTTCTCAAAACTAGTGATGTGTTGCTTATGTGAATGACTTGGAGAGTGTCTCAGATATAAGACAAAATATGGGATATATTCACTATTATATTGGAAAAATATATGTCATTAAAACCTAACTTATGTCATAATTATCCTCTATACCAAATTTAGAGGTTAGATCACCTCTCTAGCATCTTTAACCCTTTATTTTCTCCAAACTATCCCTCAAGCTTATGATTGTGTATATGGTCTAAAACCATTTAATTTATTAAAAAAACTATGAAACAATAAATTATCACCTTCAAATATATCTTCAAATATTCCTCCAATTTCCAAGCATACAACCATCCATCTCTTTATATCATGGTTTCCATTTTTGCACAAGTTGGTGTACTAGATTGTGAGGTGTATGCATTTCAACTTCCAATCATGGAGTCTATGAGAAAATGACTTAGTATCCTTTCATTTTTAATGAATAATACTTTATTATTACCCTTTAAGTCTTATAAAATTATCATAACTAATTCAATTTTCCATTCTAAGATAAGTTGTACCCTTAACACTCTTATCAAGCATTAACACACATCTATAGGTGCTTTTCTTAGGATTGAAGTTCCTTGGGTATCAATGTGTATTGATACATGTGGGTTTTAAATCTATAAAATTTATTTCAAGTTTTTAAATTCCTCTTAAAAAAAATAGGACCAAACTCTATTCATGGAACCTAGGAACTATCTACCATTCATCAAGGGCATTCTTCAAATTGCCAATGGTGGCTATAAGTAGCTATTTTAAGTTCAAAACCCTATAGGTTATCATGTGAAAAGATATGTGTTTTCACCTCTTGAGGTTTAATAAGGTCACTAATACCATATTCATTCATTTTTAAGCCCTTTTTTATAATGAAAACCCTCAAAGGATTCCTATTGTATTCCATCTTACCTTCACTATCACTATCATGGAAACTAAGTTCACCCATCACTTCACTTGCTAGTTCAAGCCAAGATACAATTGTAGGTGATGATTTCTCTTGGAATACATGAAGATGTTTTTAATCAATGAAAAAACAATTATATATTAATTTTCACTATAGTTTCATACTTGATCTTTTAGAATCCCTTATGACCTACATCCAATAGTGCCACCATACTTATTTTGTACACATTAGTATAGTTGTAGGTGACTATTTGTTTAAAGACCCTTATAGGTTAAATTTATTCTAAAATAGATTTAATTCACTCATTTAATTTTTAATAAGGTCATTAAGACATTTTAAATGTATATATTATACCTTGAGACACTTATCTCATTCCTCACCATCAATTATGTTGGATCCAACCTTAATCTCATGTTAATGTCTCACTTTCCTAGGGTGGTTGTAAGTTTACATAAAAAATTTCATAGCATAGTGAGTTGATGGAAGAAATAAGGTTTATTAAATACCAATAAACCTTAAACTTACATCACTCACTTTCAACAATCTTTATACCTTATGACTTACTTCAATAAGTCAAACGCCAAGAAAGATTGTATACCCTATTATACAGACTATATAACTCATTGGAATATGTGTGGAGGTACTGAAATTAAGTTAATATATAATAACCATTATTTTTATTCAAATTTAAACTTCACTTGTTTGAACCTTTAGCACCCAAACCTTCTTTTAATTGGACATCATCCTCCACTTCATGGCATTGCTTCACCTTTATAGGATTGTTTTAGGTGTCTTTTAAGGGTTCCTTCCATGTTATGAACAAGTAGGACCTTATCCATGATTTTTCCTTTTTTTGATATGAAGATAATATTATTATATTTCTTGTTTATTCTTAACTCATTAATTATAACTCCCTTCTTACTTACCTTTCCCTTCTATAACTTGATTATCTAAGACTACTCAGACCTTGTAATAAATGGTCATTTAAGTAGTAAGCATTGAATTATAATGAATAGTCTTCATTAAAGTTGATTTTATCATTTAATACCCTTTATACAAGTTCCATAGTCATATTAAATACCTATTACCAATCTCACCTTCACATCATTTAGGCACAAAAGAGAATGACCATAGGTTATGATTTAGTGTTCTTAGGACTACTATCTTATAATGTGGAACCTTCCTGAGATGTTATGAAGCACTTTATATACTTATTAACTTACATTTCCATTTAAATAATTGACATACCTATTGTATTAAAAATAATATAATCTATTGGTAACCTAACCTTAGGCCAAACACATGGCTATAAGTACTAATTTATGTGTTTATATGGAATGAGTACTATGTAGGAACATGATGTGTACTAATGTGAGATGCTAAACATGAGGTCATTGAATTTGAATATGTCTTAAAAACCTAATTTTATCTTTATAAATATCCTTTACTTATAGCTCTTTAAATACTTCACCTTGAAATACACTTGATGTGAAACTGCCTAGCTCAGTTATAGGTCATGATTTCAATATTGAGGACTATCATCTCATATTATATGATATCTTAAAGACCTCTTCATGAATTTTATGTCCTTGATTAATATTAAATTGGTATTTATCAACCCTTATGACTTACACAGTCCATTCCATAACTGTGTCAAGTACATAGTTTCCATCAAAATGATGTAAAACATATATTGAGATAGATTTTATCAATGAAAAATGAATTCATTATTGGTTTTCCATATTGCTTAATAATTGATTTTTATAATATCTAATGACTTCATTGATCTTCTTGTTGTCTTTATAGTTTTTGGAGTTCTAACTAGGATCCTGATACCTCTAGATATTCCGCCTTAATTAGATGGATATAGGTGGAGATCAATCTACTTGTATGGATTGAGACATGTTGAGAGTTGGATTTTCATGTTGTTCTTCCAACTAAATAATATTGAAAACCTTGTTTAAAAGACCTCAAAACATAAACTTTCCTTGAAATTGACCTTAATAAGATATTGTGGATGTTGGTTACCATGAACGGTTTTTAACTCTTATGGATCACATGTGTGAACCAAATGATAAAAATTGTGTGAATGATTTTGGAGGACCTCTACAACCCTCATTACTCTGATTTCATTACTATTTCTACACTAAAGGGCCAAAACCAAGAAATAATTTCCTCATATGTTTTGAAGGCACTCAAGGGATAGTCAATGGTTTAATGGTGTGTAAGTTTAGAGACTTTTATTGAACTAAAAAAAATTAATAAGGTGATTAGGATACCCATCTAGCTGATCCAAGAGTTGGGAGAGCTAATTTGCCAGGACAAACAAGTAGAAGACAAAAACCACCCCCTAGATGAGTTGTCCAGGACTGCACTAAAATGGTTTTCCTTTATCATGAAGAACCAAAGGCTTGAATTATAAATCCAAAACTTGGAAAATATTTTTCATGGTGTAAGTGGCCTTTCCTTCCTTATGGAAAACTTTTGAGTTTCTTGAATCTCCATTAATGGTAGGAAACATGTTTCATGCCTAGTCTATAGCCAATTAGTTTTCCTTACCTCTACTAGTTTTTATCCCTGGATCTAATTTTAGAGGACTAAGAGAGAATATTAGGGGCACCACATATGAATTCATATGATAAATGACCTTAGTAATAATTAAAACCCTTAGAAACTTGTTCAAACATGGCTCTAAAAGGCCCAAAAATGCATCTTTTTGCTTCGAAACTCCTTTCCTCCACTCTAAATGACTTGAATGGCCTTAAACATGTATAAATAGGGAGATAATTCCATAAATAGGTGTAAGGAAGTTAACACTAATTTGAATTCTTTAAAAATTCACTTTTTCACTTAAAATTTCTGTTTAGAAGCTCCTCAAGTCATTTAATGCACTTTTTAGCATCTTTTTGGAAAATTGGCTTCTTTAGACCTCATTTTTGAATTTTTATAATCTATAACACTTTTTACCAATATAATTCATAACCCTAAGTTCTCAAACACCTTGGAAACTAGCTAGATCCTTCATTTGCATCTCAGGACCCATTTCTAGACCTTTTCCTTAAAATCTACAAATTTATCTAAAAAATTGTTATCATGTTTCAAAAGATTACGAGTAACATGAAGTAGGGATAGTTTGTATTCTCTTTCTACCATTATATCAACCACTAAACTAGGACCCTACACATATACCCATACCACACCAAGACCTACTAGGGTATTGCACTACACCATTAAGTTAGGACTAGAAAGAGACTGGTCATGAAGGCAAAAATTCACGGAATGGTCTAGGAGAGTGGCTTGATCCATCTAGGAAAAAATTAATTTATAGGATAATTTTGGCCAACATTTCTAGTGACCTCCTAGGAATTCATGCTTATCTATGAAAAATACTAGTTGCCTTAGTTTAACCATTAAGCTTATGGAGTCACAAAAGTCTTTCTCAAATTGGTTTTTAATTAATTGTAAGGCTATAAATATTATGATTGGAACTCTAAAAATATCAAGGAAAACCCAAAACAAAACAACAATGTGATCAAATCACTTAGGGAATGGAAACACACAATAAAAGGGAAATGTGTAGAAGGCACTTAGAGAAAGAAAAACTATCTAATATGTACAAATAAAACTCACATATACATTATTCTTAGATCAAATGGGAATATCTTGGCATCATTATTTTATGGTAGATAAGGATAAGAGGCACCTTTATTTTGTGATATCATGATAGGTGGAGTAAGATGTGTAATTTTCAACTCCTTTGGATTATTCCTTGATGGATGGAAAGGAGAAAACATGTCTCCAATGATGACATACTCTTATTTTGATTCAATACTTGATTCATGTTACTCATCACTCTTGAGAAAGAATTTAAAAAATACTTCATTAAAGTTATTGGGAGCAACTATATTTTGTTCACTTGGTGGCTCAAAAATACCATATTATTCAACCTTATTCTTGTGAAAATTATAAATGATCATGCTTAGAGTAGCATGCTCATAATTTTTTAGAGGAAGTATATATCTCTTTTCCTCCTCAAACTCTTTGGTTATGGTATTGAACTATTACCACAATTATTTACGGTCTTCATTGGCATGTTTCTAAAATTGTATCACTTAAGCACTTGAGATGTATCCTTCATCAACCTAAATCAATATTTCCTCTTGTTTTTAAACTACAAATGATAGTTGATTTGACCAACCAAGGTCCAAAACATCACACTTGTCTTTCTCAAGGTGTTATTTATCTTCCTCTAGCTCGAACACATTAGGGCTATCTTCAAATGACACCTCATCTTGAAGTGGACCAACCTATGGTACCTAATTATGATCCTCTTTTTTTATCTATGTCTATTGGACATTCAATATTCCATTGAAGGTCTACCCCATTTTTATCTTGAAAATTTCCCTCCTTAGGCTTTAATTCATTAGTGTCAAAAACATGTAAAAAATGTTAGTATAAACCTAGTTTTTCCTCCTCTTAATGAAGTGGGCTACTTATGATATTTTCATCATAGAGACTTATATTTTCCTCTTGTGTCTCATCTATGATTGTAAGTTCCACCTCTATCCTTGATAAAATGGGTTCTTTTTCCAAGAGCGATATGGTGGGAGGGTGAAGAGGTTCACCTTGCTTGTAACTTAAGAGATTAATACTCCAATTAGGAATATTGAGAGGTGTATTTGGTGGATTTTGAGGAAGGGAGAGGGAGTCTTAAAAATATTATAAATAAATCTCATTGATTTGAGTTATGCATAAACCATTTTTTTATTAAACCAAAACTTCCTCCTCCAAGATTGATTCTTGGTCACCATAACCAACACCTCCTCTTTCATCTATATGCCTTCCATGATTGATTTATATGAGGCAAATGTATAGGGTAGACCCACCTTGTCATCTTATTATTATTTAATATTCTCAAGAGAGAGTGGTCTCACTAGTGAGGACATGTTATAAGTAAGATAATTTGCATAGGGAGAGATCCATGGTGTGATGGCTTCATGATCTTGAAGGAGAGTGTGTGTAGGGTTAAGAGAGGGTAAACTAGTTTATTTTGGTTTTATATGTTCTCTCTCCCAATGATCCTAAAATTCTTCAATGGATAGTACCCCCTCCTTCATCTCTATCTTCTCAACATGTGGATAGTCACCTTCTTCAATGAATGCCCACACACTCCAAAAATTATACAAGAAGCTCGTTAAGCCCTCCATGGTATGAATGTAGAATTATTTTCCAAGTCCAACCTTATTATTAATTTCCATGATTTCTCTCCCTTGGTCCAATATTTCTTCTCTAATTCTTCATAAGGATGGGCCTTGACAATGTTGTCTTGAGGGATGATTTGAAACTCTTAAAGTCTGAGCTTCAGGCTTCTAGAGGGAAGAGAACACATAGGACTAATTTGAATGAGCTTGTTGATCTTCATAAGATATAAACACACTCTTTAATCTTTGGACCATGATTCTTAATATAACTTTGTCCTCTTTCTCAAAAACTACCCATTATTTACCCTCACAAATTGACCACCTTTCCTTAACCAACTAAAGACAACTTCTTGCTACTTGTATAACATGGATAGGGATGAATAAAAATAATTTTAAAACACTAAAAGCATCCTTTATTAACTTCATATGATCTGATAATGATTGATTAAATGATAATTAGGATGTAAAAGGATAAACATAGTCTTGAAAAGGGGGATTAGAGGACTGATTTGAATGTTGGGTAGGATGATTTTGATCATACACAAGGGTGGGAGGGAATAAAAGGCCATGATAGGGCTGATAATTTATTTGAGGTCCACTTAGGGGAACACATAAATGTTATTATCTTGATATGAGTGATGTGGAGGTAGAGAATAAGCATATTAATCAAAATATGTTTGAGTATACATACCAAGGTTCTGATTTTAAGCTTTCAGGCTACCTAACTAGATAATGTTCATAGTAGACTCACCATTGACATTTGTAAAAATTCCTCTGAAGGTTGATTTCACAAAAGAGCAACATCAAAAACCCTTTACTGAAATGAAAAATGTATAAGTCCCATTGGGCATGCCATAAACTATTCTAGCACAAAATTTCACCATGTGAGAGGTGTCTTTAGGCTCTCTAATTCCTATCTATAACATGGGATCAAACCTATGATATGGCTATCCTATGAAGGGTTTGAACCTCAAGATAAGGTTGGTTCCTCTTGGTAGATCACCTAAACTACTAGTTTTTTCTTTGAAAAGGGGTAAAAGGGTTATAAGGGATAACTAAAAGCATATAAAGGGTTATACACCAAATTTAAAGACATTCCAAGTTGTTTTAAACTAATAATAATGTATTTCAAAGAAAACCCTCACTCTCACTATCTCTCAAACTAGTCATTTTGCATCAATATTTCTAAACTAGGCTTCATAGACAAGACATGAAGCATGGAAGAGTATCAAAACTCACATTATAACTTCATCAGTGATCAAAATAACTCAATTTTAAACATGAAAAAAACTTGAAACACTTGAAAAATAGAAATAAATAGGGATAATTTCCAAGGAAGAATGCTCCTCCACAAAGTAATCATGCACAAGATGACTAAAACACTAGATGTAGGAAAATAAATAGTAAAATAAGCTGTTTTATTTATTAAAGTGTATTTTATTACAAATTTTGATAGTTTTCTCCTTTTTCAAATGAGAGTATATCTTTTATAATGCAAAGGAAAAGGAATATATAGGAGAAAAGGGAAGTGAGAGGAAAATAAAGATCTCAAAAATCAATAAATGCCATTTAACCACCCTCCATGGAACTCCAATAAAGAATAAGAAGAGGTATATTAGTCTCAACCACCTTTAAACCACTTAGACATTGATATTCACTTATAAAATTAACCCTCTAAGGTCAAAAAGGTCTTCAAGCTCTCACATTAGCCTGAAAAGGCACTAGATGTCAAAATTTGGTTTGAGGAAGATGACATCATGCTCCACTAACTTGAGAAAGGTATTCATACATCTATAAGTTTCATTTAATACTCCAAATTGATCCTTAAATGCCTAAAACACCTCCACTTGAATTTTACACCCCATTTCCAATTAGCTTCTAGAAACTACTTGGTAACATGATTAATCACCTTTGCATTGTATGCCTGCACTGACTTGAGGGTTAATATTTTGTGCTTTCTTCTTTGTTCCCATCTCATATTTTCTCTTCCAACTTATAAAACTCACCATGAAACTTGAAAATCCCCTAGACTCTATTAATGGAGGTCTTCAAGCTTAAGTCATCTTCAATTAGTTAGCCTAGAACTTGATTAGGCAATTTATCATCATGAGAACCACTTTTTGACCTATAGAGGGCTTTCAAGCATCCATAAAATTCTTATTAGGAATAAAATTAATTTTTATTTTATCTTCAAGACCTACAAAAATGGGATAAATCTCCATTAAACCTATAACCATTCATAAATCATTAGAAAACTTAGGTTTTTTTACCTTTTAGCTCATTAAGGAACCCTAGAAACCCCTATAAAGGATATTAGTGACATATAATGGTGATTTAGGTCCCATTAAGGTTCATCCATACATTTATACCATTCCTTTCTTTGAAGACTTTAAAAGTGCCACTTTTAGGCCATTTTGGGCCACTTAAGCTCTAACATATGCCAATGTATCCTTCAAATTAGGTCAAACATGAGATTAATAGAGTTAATTCTATGTTATAGGTGGTTTATAAGTAACTATATGTCTTTTCATGAGCTTATGAGCTCAAAACTCAGAACTTGTCAAAAAGGCTCTTTTGGCAGCTAGGTACAATCATGTTGTCTGATGTTTTTATTACAATAAAACATGTTCTATAATCTAACTCAATACATGGATTGAATATTAAAAGAGTTTAAAACACCCCCAAATTCTTAAAATATTGATCCAAAAATTTTAAATTGGTTTTAAAACCATTCTACTCCAACTGGGTTTACTGAGTTTTATCACAGTCTATAATGGTCAGCTTGGACTAGAAATAAATTAAATTTTATGGAATTTAATGGAAAAAGACCACTTTTATGTTGTTATTAAAGGTGTCTAGTTCATATTTTATTTTTATACCATTTCAAAATTATCAATATCTTGGTCTTTACATGCATTTCTCTACTCAATGGTCTATTTGGTTTTTACCATAATTAGCACCTTTGAATTTAACCTATAATAAATGTATTTTTATGGAAAATTATGACAATCCACAACATATAAGTTGTTCCTCTCACTTTTTAGAGAAAATTTACTTTTTTATAGCATACAAAAATTCTCAATAGATTGATTTTTTCAAAGAATTCTTTTCTCACTAGTCTCTTTGGCTAGCATACTCAATTTGAACTCTAATGGTCCTATATTTGAAAACCAATATCTATTTCCCAAGACATAAATTTGATGGACTCTAGCACGTATCTAGTCTAAAGACCATCTTGAGAATATTATAACTTGAGATATACAACTTTTCAAGACGCCAAATTTGGAGAGCATGTTCTTGGCACATATGATGTCATACCTATGTCACCCTTTGACCACATTTGAATTTTTAGGTATATATAATAAATTCATAAACTAATTGGTTCATTCATACCTTAATGACATGTAATGATGGTCTATTTATTATAAGCTAGGAATGTTCATTTCACTCTCTCTAAAGAATAAATTGGATCCTACATAATCTCACCAAAAGATCTATGAACCCCTCACAACATCCTCTTGGTCCTCAATGATTTTTACTTATGACATACATCTTCCAATCCATAAAACTAACCTATTTGTCATTAATTCATCATGACATCATGGACTTTGGACATAAATGACTAATATAGCATAAATAACCATGATAAATATATGATCACTCTCATAATGTTTATGAGGACTTATAAACACCTTAAAATTCCTAGAAAACTCTCCCATGAAGCCAATATATTCTATCTTACTTATAACTCTTCAAAACCCCTCTGAGCTCCATTGAGGACTATCAATATAAAAGCACATGATTGTGACAAAATAGTGGATGATTCCACTAATAATTTTAACTCTCTAATATTATTTACATATAAAAACACTCATGAACATAACTTTTACCAAGTTTCATTATTGGATCTTACTTGTAGAGGCCTATAGATGCATTTTTCTCAAAATTAGCTAGCGGTTGCCTGACGAAATGATTATTTATGATTGTAGGAGGTATGTAAAAAAAATGGATTATTTAAATAATTATGTGACATAAATAATATTATTTAAATATAAAAAAATCTTTAAAATCACTTTTACCAAGTCTAATAGTTGGATCTTACCTATAGAGGCATGCAGATGCATTTTTCTTAAAATTAACTAGTGGCTGCCTAAGGGAATGATTGTTTATGACTGTAAGAGGTATATAAAAAATAATAGATACTTACACTAATAATTTGGTCTTAAAAGTTTCATATTAATATTTATATGGTCATTAATATCATTTATACCAAATTTTATATTCTAACTCCACTTGTAGATTCTCAAAAATCATAACCTTCTTAAAATAAGCAATGGGTTGCCTGTGTGAATGACTTGGAGAGTGCCTCAGATATAAGAAAAATATTGGTCATATACCTTGTTATTTGGGCCAAATATATTTCATGAAAACCTAACCTATGAAATAATTACCTTTAGTACCAAATTTGGAGGCTAAATCACCTCTCTAGCATCTTTAACTCTTCAATTTCTCCAAACTAGCCCTCAAGCTTATGACTGTGTGTACAGTCTAAAACCATTTGATTTATTAAAACCAATATGAAATATAAAATTATCACCTTCAAATAAATATTAAAGTACTACTCCAATTTCTAATCATAACACCATCCATTTCTTCATATCATGGTTTCCATGTTTGCACACGTTGGTGTACTAGACCGTGAGGTATACAAACTGAAACTTTCAATCATAGACTCTATGAGAAAATGAATTGTAATCCTTTCATTTTTTAGTGAAAAATAATATTTTATTACCCTTTATTTATTTAAAATTGATCATAACTAAGTCACTTTTTCATTCTAGGATAATTTTCACCCTTAACTCTCTTGTCCAGCATTACCACACAGTCATAGGTATTCTTCTTGGGATTGAAGCTCCTTTGGTAGCAATGTATCTTGATACATGTGGGTTTAAAATGCATAAAATTTATTTTAATATTTTAAATACCTATTATAATAAATAGGAACAATCTTTATTCATGTAACCTAACAACTATCTACCATTCATCAAGTTCATTCTTTAATTTGCCAATGGTGGTTGTCAGTAGCTATTCTGAGTTCAAGACCATATAGGTTATCATGTGCCAAGATATGTGTTTTAAAATATTTATTTCCACTAAGGTCACTAATAACATCTTCATTAATTTTTAAACCCTTTTTGATCTTAAAAACCCCTGAAAGGATTCCTATTGTATTCTATCTTACCTTCACTATCACTATCACGAAAACTAAGGTCACCCATCACTTCACTTGCTAGTTCAAGCCAAGATGCAGTTTTAAGTGGTGATTTATATTTGCATACTTTAATGTGTTTATTATAAATTTAAAACCAATTCCATATTATTTTTATATATATTGGCATACTTTATCTTTGAGAATCTCTTATGACGTACATTCAAACACTGCCACCATCCTTCTTTAGTAAACATTAGTATAGTTATAGGTGACTATTTGCTTGAAGAACCCTATAGTTTAAATTTATAATTAAATATATGTAATACAACCCTTTATTTTTTAATGATTTCCTTAATCCATTATAAATGTCTATCTTCTACCTTGAAATATTTTTCTCATTCCTCACCATCAATTATGTTGGATCCAACCTCAATCTCATGTTAATGTCTCACTTTCCCAAGGTGGTTGTAAGTGTAAATTTAAATTTACATGTCATAGTGAGTTGATGGAGGACCTAGGTTGTAATAAATACCACTCAACCTTAAACTTATATCACTAACTTACATAACTCATCTACAACACTCTTGAGACCTTAAGACTTACTTCAATAACTCAAACCCAAATAAATCTTGCATACCCTATTGTATGGACTATGTACCTTATTGGAATCTATGTGGAGGTAGTGAAATTGAGTTAATATATAGTAACCATTATTTTTTTCAAGTTTAAAATACTTCTCATATACTTCTTCACTTGTTTGACCCTTTAAGACCCAAACCTTCTTCTACTTGGACACCATCCTCCAGTTCATGACAATACTTCACCTTTATACGATGGCTATAGGTGTCTTTTAAGGGGTATTTGCATGTTATGAAAAATTATGACCTTATCCATGATATATCATTATATGGATATAAATATCTTCTTATATTTCTTGTCTATTCTAAACTTATTGATTTGACCTCCCTTCTTACTTACCTTGCCCTTCTTCTATAGCTTGAATGTTTAAGTCTACTCAGACCTTGAAATAATGGTCATTTAGGAAGTATGAATTTAATACTTATTATTAATAATATTCATTAAATTGGCCTTGAACATTTTATACCCTTCATACAAGCTTCATAGGCCTATTAACTACCTATCACCAATCTCACCTTTACATCTTTGTTTAGGCACAAAAGAGGATGGTTGCATGTTATGATTTAGTGTTCTTGGGATTACTATCTTATAATGGGGAACCATCCTAAGATGTTATGAAGAACTTGATAGAATTATTAACTTACCTTTCCCTTTAAATACTTCATAAATATATTCTATTGACAACACTAGAATCCATTGGTAACCTAACCTCATTATTCAAGCCAAACACATGGTTGTAAGTACTCATTTAGGTGTTTTTATAGAATGAGTACTATGTAAGAACATGAGGTGTCTTGATGTGAGATGTTAAACATGAGGTCATTGAACTTGAAGATGTCATCAAAACCTAATTTTATCTTCATAAACCTCCTTTACTTATAACTCTTGAAACACTTCACCTTGAAATACCCCTGCTACAAAACTACTTAGCTTAGATGTAGGTCATGATTTAAATATTGAGGATTGTCATCTCATATTTTATGATATATTAAATAACTATTCATTCATTTTATGTGCTTCATAAAACTTTAATTTATCCTCCTCAACCCTTATGACTTACACAATACATTCTACAACTCTGCCAAGTACATAATTTCCCTCCAAATGATGTGAAGCATATCTTGAGACAAATTTTATGAATGTAAAACCAATTTATTGTTGGTTTTAAATATAGTTTAATAATTTATATTTGATAATATATTATGAATTTATTTATCCTCTTTTTATCTTTACACTTTTTTGGAGTTCTAACTAGGACACTGATACCTCTAGATACCCTATGTTCATTAGATGGATATAGGTGGAGATAAATCTAGTTGTATGGATTGAGACATGTTGATATTTTTATTTCCATAGTTTTATTACAACTAAATCAATGTGAAAACCTTGCTTAAATGATCTCCAAACATAAACTTTCCTTGAAATTAACCTCAATAAGATACTATGGATGTTTCTCACCATGAAGGTGTTTTGCCTCTTAGGCATCACACATATGAACCATAGGATAAAAAAAATTGAATGATTTTTGAGGACCTGTAAAACCCTAATTTATCTTATTTCATTGTTACTTCTGCATAGAAGGGCCAAAACCAAGAAAAACCTACCTCTTGGGTTTTGAAGGCACTTAAGAGCTAGTCAAAGGTTTTCTGATGGGGTGTAAGTTTGTAGATGTTAATTGAATTTAAAAAAATTGATTAAGGTTATTTGGAAACCCATATACATATTTAAAGAGTTGGGAGATCCAATTTGTTTGGATAGAGAAGTAAAAGACAAAAACTACCCCACTTAGATGAGTTGTCAAGGACTACACTTAAATGGTTTTCCATTATCATGAAGAACCAAAGGCCTTATTTATAAATAAAAAAATTGGAAAATATTTCTCAAGATTTAAGTTAAATTTACTTCTATATTTAAACCTTATGAGGTGATTTAATCTCCATTAATGGTAGGAAACCTATTTCATGCCTAGTCTATAGCCAATAGGTTTTCCTTACCTATGTTGGTTATTATGCTTGGGTATAATTTTAGAGGCATAAGAGAGGATATTATGGAAACCATGAATTCATACACATGATATTATTTATACTAATCAAAACCCTCAAAAACATATACAACCATGGCTCTAAAAGGCCCAAAAATGCATCTTCTTACTCCCAAACTCCTCTCATCCACTTCAAATTACTTGAAATGGACTTGAAAATGTCTAAATATGGAAAAAATTCCATAAATAATTGGAATTAAATAAAAATAAATTTGAATTCTTCAAAAATCCACATTTTCACTTAAAATTTCTATTTAGAAGCTCCTCAAGTCATCTAATGCACTTTTTGAGGGTCTTTTGGGCAAATTGGCTTCTCTAGACCTCATTTTTTACTTTTTAGAATCTATGTTACTTTTTATAAACCTAATTCCTACCCCTATATTATCAAACACCTTATAAACCAAATAGATCATGTATTTGTAGCTCAAAACCCATTTTTACGCATTTTCCTTAAAATTTCCAAATTTACCTTAAACCTTGCTAACGTGTTTCAAAAGAGTGTAAGGAACTAAAGTAGGGCCATGAAGTTTATATTATCTTTCCACCATTAGATCATCCACTACACTAGGACCCTGCACATCTCCCCACACCACACCAAGACCTTGCAAGATATTACACTACACTATCAAGTCAGGACTAGAAAGAGACTAGTCATGAAGGCAAAAGGTCACTGAATGATCTAGGAGAGTGACTTGATCCATCTAGGCAAAAGTTTCATATCTAGGCAAAATTTATCTAGCACTTCTTATTTAAAAATACACATCAATTTCATATTTAAAAACACTCTCAGGGACTTTCACCACCCACCAAGTTAGACTTTTACAATCTACTACAGTTTGACAGTGTTTAAATCACTAAATCTTGTTTAGTTTTTAGGTTGGACTTGATTATATCATCTAAAATCACCAATTTGATATTATGATTTGAATTTTTCACTCATGCTCACTAGGTTATATGTATTATTGTGTTTCATGGTTTAGCTAATCTCAATTATTGGGTGGAAACTCACCTTTTATCAATGGTTAGGGGCATGTGCCTTCCAATCTCTATCTATCTCCTTCTATATATGCACTTTTATAAATTTATATATTTTTCTTAATCTTAGTTTCAGAGATCTATAATGATACATATTTCAAATTAAGTTACTAATAAATAAAGTAGTTGCATCGATACACACGTGTAATCCTAAACCTTATTCATTTAATTTCAATCATTTCAAATGTTTTCAATTTCATATTATATACACTGATTATGTACTATAACATGTTCTTAGTTATATGTTAATCACTATTAAATCACTCAAGTTGGACTCAATAAAAGGCAAGGTGGGTTATATAAACCTAGTTACACCTTTCATCTCTTTTAAACTAATAATTTCAATACTAGATTAAAGTGGGGGAATGTAGACAATATTTTATGTATTATATAGTACCTCTATCTTGTACATTTGGAGAACTTAGGCCTTGGTTGTTCTTCTCAGTTATAGACCTTTCCTAATTTTATAAGTCTCACATATGATCTATCTTATACCCCTTGGCCTATCTCTTGGTCTAATGAGTCTTATGTTAATGACTCAAACATTCTATCTTTCCCAGTATGCTTTAATGCTACTTATCTTACACCTCTACAAGTTTTGAGCCTATACCTACTTTTTTTCTCCCTAGACACTAGCATCCCAAATAGAAACCTACATCAATGTAAGTGTCTTAATATAATGCAAGTGTCTAATGCCTTAAATTCATCTAATTTAAAAATTAAATGTATCTTAATGGTTGACCTAAGTTATTTAATGTGATTTTCCTCTCTAAAAGGATTGATATAAATACAAGATCAATCCTCATTCATTCCTCACATATCATAGACTATGATAAAATATCAAAGCATTCAATCAAGCACTAAATAAAACAAATATTCCTTATTTTCTCCTATTTTCATATCAATCATAGGTATAACACATACACAAGTCTTATGTATTGAAAGAGTAGTCTAAGAGCCTAATTTTCCAAGTTACTAATTAGGTCACTATTGTACTTGCCTTTCACATTTTGCACAATTCAAACACAAGCCAATGTGTAGGTGATAAATACATCATATTGAGGCCCTCTTAATAGTATTGGCTAGGTAGGTAGTGCTCATTTATAAATGAATCTTTGGGTTTAGCTTGAAACTATGTGCCCACTAACCCATTTTACCCTAAGGTCACTATGAAGATGAATAACTAGGGTTTTACAATGTAATGAGGAGTGACAATTTATGACCCAAATCTAAATGTACTAGAGTGAAAAAAAATACAAACTTAAAATAATTCAATTCATTAAATACTTTTTAATTACATATTTCATATAGGACACCTACGTCATGTTTAGACATTAGTGTCAATGTAACTATCCAGGGCTAATGTATGTAGCTCCAAAAACACCCAATCTAGAATATGACAATTATTTTAGAACCATATTCCAATTTACTTCCTTCTTATTCCATATATAGAAATTCATTAGAATTATAACTATATAAGTACATTACTTATTTTTCATTTCCATATCCAACATAGTTGTACTTACTATTTTTTAGCCTATCTCAATATAAGAAATTTAGTATATGTTTATATGAGTTTTAACATCTAATTATCTTGCTTTAGAGATAGTTTATCATCTTTGTGTCCTAGGATATATATACACCTTTAATCCGAGATAACATAATCTATAGTCATTTTAGGGCTAAATATAATGTATGACATAATTTTTACCTCTCACTCTAATTGTTTATCCACATATTATATTTTATTATAATATTCATATGGCTAATATTTAACGATTATAGATATCTCATCCATCATGGTAAAAATAGGATGGTTAACATGTTTCTCCACAACTCCCACCACATTACATAAGGAAAAAAATTAAAGGGTTATGATAACATGGATCAAATATAGAATACTCATGCTAAAATTTCAATGTTAGAGTTATTCCAAATAACTCCTTTGTATAAGGATGTTCTTTATGAATATTTACACAACACAATTTTACCAAGTAATGTCAATCCATCTTATGTTGATTATATTACAATTGGATTACAAAGGATAAAAGTAAATATTTATTTTCAAAGAGAATATTATACTCCCATCCATATCATAGATCAACATATGCCATCATATATCTATTTTTTTTACATAAAAGGTTTTCAAATGTGTTATTTTTTACAATGGATAAGGATTAAATATTTGTAATATATCTTCATTAAATTTAATAGGTATATTGGAATAATATATTGCTTTTTAAAACAATAAAATTTTATTATTTAATAATATCCCATGAAAAGTACGTAGATAGACTACATTACATATAATTATGGGTACTTGTACAATAACAACCATTTTTTAGGTCATGTCTAATGACCTCAATTTTAATATTCTATTAGAGAGAGAATAGATAGATGAGATTAATGCATATTCCTCTACTTTATATGAATTTATAAAGCTTAGTTACCAAGGATACATGTATACATTCCCTTTGGATAGATATCCATTTAAATACTATGCACTAACTCAACATGATGATCTATATATTCATCACTTGTAACCACATTGAAAAAAAATTCAAATAAATTATATAAACAAGTTTATCATATGATATAGTGGAATTATAAACAAAATATAGTAAATATGGGTTTGGGATTAAATATTTTAAAAAATAAGATATATAGGTCAAGGATTTGGAACACACACATAAGGAATTATTAACTCATTCAATAAATATAACTGAAAGGATGATAAGGGCTTGGTTATTTTGACAAATCAATAAAATTTAATAAGGAATCATAAACACCACTCATTATACATACACATTTCCTCAAAGCACAAACTAAACTAGCACAAGAAGCTCATAATACATATGCATTACAGTTGGTTTACTAAAAAATGATAGATGATATGGCTTCACTATAAATTTAAAAATTATATGAATTTTCAATTGATGGGTGCCTCATATAATACTTGGGGATGTATGAAAATATCCCTTATTTCTATCAAAATAACAAATTTCCTAATTTAATAACCAACTAAGCATAATTTTTAGAAATGAATGAAAATAATGACTAAATTGAAATAAATGGTCCTGATACCATACCTAAAACATTGTATATGGAAGAAAAATCAACTTTATTTAATAAAGAGACAATAGTATATTGTTAATAAATAGATAAGGATATGTGATTAGTACTTATCATGGCATTATTAAACAAGGATAAATATGAAACCATTTGGAAAATTTTACATTATTACTAAGGTTTTTTTGTATCTTATTACATAGATATGTTAGTAATTGATCCTTTTGTTATAATTCATAACATAATACTCTACCCATATGCCAATCCCATCTAACAAAAACCCATAAAAATGCATCCAAAAGTAGAATTGGTATAAAAAAAATAAATTGAAAAGCTTTTGGATGCTAGTTTTATTTGAGTTACACATTATCCTAAGTGGGTACCCACTATAGTACTAGTTACAAATCCTAACATAGACACCAAATTTTGTAAAATTATTGATATTTAATTAAGGCATGTCCCAAAGATGATTACCCATTGCGAAAGATTGACATGATCATTAATTCTCGTACTAGAATGAAAATTTATCATTTATGGATGGTTTTTATGGATAAAACTAAATGAATATTAACCTTACATAATAAGAAGAGACATAATTAATCACACCATGTGGAACTTTTATTGTGTCATTATACACTTTGGCTTAAAAAATATAGGAGCCACTTACCAAAGGGATATGCAACACATATTTCATGACTATATAAACAATATTATTTGGATGAATTACTTCTAAAATAATAATATATACATGACCAAGGTACATATTTATGATAAATATTTGAAATACTACAAAATTTTAATATATTCCTAAATGTAAAAATGTGTGTATTTGGAGTTACATTTATGAATTTACCTCATAGAATAATATCTCAATGAGGAATTTATTTATACCCAAAAAATATTAAATATGTTATTGATATGCCTCTTCCAATAATACTAAGATAACTATGACCCATACAAAAAAAACATCAAGAAACAAGATGATTTTGAGCTCATTTGGTGGATTAAAAAAAATCCTTCACATACTTACTAAAGAAATATATCAAGTTTGAATAGAATTATAGTTTTAAATATAGTTTTAATTAAATTAAATAATATCTACTCAATCCACCTATTATTATGCCACCAATTCTATACATACATATACTATTATACATCTCAGCTACAAAATATGATTTGGGCACTTTACTCACAATATGACAATGATCCTAAAGATCACACCATTTATTATATTAGTATTAATGAGAAATATTAAAATACCATGGAAAAAATATTATTAGCTCTTGTGTTCACATCAAATAATCTATGGCACTATATGCTTAATAATGAGATAAAAGTTATGACAAAGCTAAACCCACTAAAGTTTCTCATTTGAAATTCACACTTACTAGGATTAATTTACAAGTGGGTAATGATACGAATGGAATTTGACTTAAAATTCATATAATAAAATTTAGTAAAATGATAAATAACTATAGATAAACTCATAATAGCTCCATTATTAGACACATAGCCCATTAATGATGATTTTTGATATGATTTCACTACATATCACATTGATAATGACATCGATAATGTATTTAGATGGATCAAAATTCACCACTAGTTTTGGATCAGGGTTAGTCTTCATTAATATGTAATATCATCTATTAAAATTTGATTTTAACTTGGTATTTTCATTTATAAATAATATAGTAGAGTAAAAAGCCTTAACACTGGGTTTATCAGTTGCAAGAATATTAAAAATAAAATGTCTATAAGCATATGTATATTTTTATCTAGTGGTTAATAAATTTTTGGATCTTTATCAAACTAAGGAAAAAAATTTAATCCATATAAAGACATGGTACAAATATTAAGAACAAATTTTGACAAATTTTTCATAGAAAGTATACCCCATAAATACAATAGATGTGTTGATGCAATGGAAAACGGAACATGAATTATCCCTATTAACATAATGATCAATAGTTGATTTTTATTATTCATAAACTAAGGCATCCATAAACTAATATAGTAGACTTAGATGCTATGGAAGTCAGGGCAATGACTCTTAGTGTATTAAATTATGACTGGTATAGTGATATATATAATTTATTGTATTAGGATACTATCTTAGAAAATGTTACATACAATGATAAACATAAATTACAATGTAAAACCATGTGTTATGTTATAATTAGGGTAACCTTATTCAAAATATCATTTGATGGGAAACTAATCTAATGCATAAATTACAAATAAGCTAAAATATCCTTATTAGAGGTACATGATAGGTAATGGGGTGGTGAATTTAATGGAAAAGCTATATCTCAAAAGTTATTATGACATGGTTACCATTGGACTATAATGGAATATGAATGTAATGAAAACAAAAATGTTTTGTCCATAATGTCAAAACCATAACAACCTCAATCATGCTCCATCATATGATTTCCAACCCATAGTTTCACCTTGGCCATTTTCCATATAAGGCTTTGATTTGATTGTAAAGATAGATCAAAAATTGTTAGATGGTCACAATTTCATCATTATTGTTATATAATATTTTACCAAATGGGTTGAGTTTATACATTTATAGTAAACTACTAAAGAATATATCCATCAATTACTAATGACACATATTATATCAAAGTTTGGATTACATTTAATTATTATTACTAATAATGGACCATCTTTTAAAAATAAAATGGTTGAGCATTTTTGTGATAAATTAAAAATTCATCATACTTTCTCTAATCAATATTACCCTTAAGGAAATAATCAATAATAAGTGACAAATAATACATTCATCAAAATATTAAGTGAAACCATTATGCAACATGATGTATATTGGAACAATAAGATTTTATATGCACTATGGGCATATTACACAAGTGTGAATATACTAAAAATTCTAAACCATATTATCTTGTTTATGTCAAAAAATAATTATTCCCACTAGATTTGTAAATTAATTTTCTATGGGTCTCTCTCAAAGACATCATCAAAGATAACGATTATAAAAAAAAATAATAATTACACAAATTATAAATGCTTGATGACAAGAATATCCAAGCTATTGAGCATCTCAAAGTATATCAAGATCAAATTAAACACACATATGGAAAGAATGACAATTATCATGTATTTTATATTGGGGACCTCATATTAAAATAAATTCATAAAAATACAAATTCAAACAAGTAAACTAAAGGAAATATAAAGCCCAATCGGTTGGGCCCATTCATGGTTACTAAAAATTTAGGTACATGAGTTAATCATCTATCCACAGTCGAAGGAAAGCATGTGAATAACCCTTGGAACATCATTCACTTATGATAATATTATACATAAATGTAATATTTTAAAAAAATCATTTTTTTACAAAAAAATCAAATATTGCAAAATAATACAAGAAAATTTAAAATATTTTAAAAAAATAAAAAATAGGACCTAAAAATGACATTAGTTTATTTATTTTCATATATAATTTGTCATATTTTTTTTGTAGATAGTATATTATTTTTTATATACACATGTATTTCATGAGGTATCTGAGTGTGATGCAAGACATACATTATATACAAATTCTTATTTGTTGGACTTACATTATACTCAATGGCCATGTCTATGTTGGGGGCATCTAAATCTATGGGTTACACTATCATACATTACATTTATCTGTGACTTAAAATGAAATATTAAACTATATCTCTTATAAGTAACTTGTTAAATCATTGATATTCACATTGTGCTACTAGATACATTACTTTTACAATAATATGACTTTGATACATATGAATAAAATATATTACTTATTAAATGCTCATTCAATGTTCTTTCTTTCTTTCATAATAATATTTACATTTCTTGCTTATTATGTGTGACCCTTAGCCCTTGTGTGAAAATTGCTTAAGTATCTCTATGATATAATTGTGTGGTATGTGTAAAATTAGCATGTCCGTTAAATTTATGTGGGTATTGTTCATACCCCATAATTTAACGAGGGATCCTCTAATATTTTAGGATCTCAATGGAGGTAAACTCCACTCTAGGTATGAGTTTTAGGTATGGGTTAAACAATTGGGTGGTGGAATATCATGATGAGCATATAGGGTTTAACTAGGTGGCCATGTGGGTGAAATTATACCTAATATAGATGGATGGATGGAAACTATTCTAAAGTAGGTAGATCTCAATAAAATAAACTCCAAAAAATAGGTAAGGATAGAATAAAAAAGGATCTAGGTTTTAATATATTACTTTTGAGGTTTGTTTATTTATGGATAATTATTTACAGAACTAATGTTTTCTACTGGTATCTATTACACACTCACATACAAATATAGTTATGTAGTTTGGGAAGAAATAATATAGGAAACTTAAAGATATGATTTTAAGGTTATTTCTTTTAGAGTAGCTATTTCACACACTTAATCAAGAGATTACAACTTAGACCAAAAAGGTATCTAGGGTAGCTATGGCTCACATACAGAACACTATATCAAATGGAAACACTTTTGCACACTTTAAAAATTGAGATAGTTAACCTGATTGCATATAATCAAAAACATTTGATAATTATTCAATAGTTGTTGAAATATAGAATCGACAGATATCAATGACAAAAAAGGGATTCTCCATAGCTATTACACACTTTGAATTACTAAATAAAAACAACCAAGGACAATAAATACTTAATTAAATATAATTGGAAGAAACATGAATCTACATAGTTGCATGACAATTAAAAATGACTTATTCCTATATTTATGATTCTCTAACCCTTTGAAATAAGGGATTTACATGTATAAAGAGACTTGGGGAGGGGTCACATCATCCTCAAACTTCATGAAAAAATCTAAGTTACATATTAGTAATTATAACCTTTATTCTAATCTGTTAGTAGTCTTTTGTGTTTATGGTGTAAGTCTTATTAGTCAATCTTTTTGCTTCTAGGGTTTTGGTTATTTTTTGCTTAGTTGAAGGCCTTTTCTTTTAAATTGATACCAATCTTTGGATATATTTTTATTTATCATCATTTTGTTTAAAATAGTGGTTGAAAGAGCCCTATTAAACCTTCTTTATTAATCCTATCTAATAAAAAATTAGAATCTTTGTTCTAAGTTGATACCAAAACTACATGTACATTTGTCTGCATGATGTCATGCATCATGTGCATGCTTACAAATTTCTGAAAATAACTACTACATGTACATGAAAAAAATGAGTAAATTATAATTTTATTGACTAATGTTACATGTAATATTACATATAAAATTAACCTCTGATAATTAAGGCTTATTAAAACTTGGTGATTACATGGTTACACTTAACATAGTGGGAGGCACTAAAGTTGTCTGTAGAGCTAAGCTAGGAGGTGGAATTGATATAGAAGTTAGTGTTTAAATTGAAGGTGTGGCCTTGTCCTTATTTATTACTTATAATTCTTGATAATATTTGAAATTTATCCCATGATAATATCTAATGATGTCCATGTTTAAAAGTGGTGGTGATGCACCCTGCTTTATTGCCCCATTAAATGTGCATGTTTTGCATCGGCGTTCCTCAAATTAATTTGAATTATTTCAAAATATCTAACATTTTTCATTTTAAAATAAATATTATCCTTAGTTTAATCTACTTATATTCCTTTAATATTCTATTTTAAATTTCTTGAGGCTTGCTAGAAGAGTTGATCAAACTAAATTTACTTATTAATTTCCCTATATAGTCCCTAGCCTGTGAAAGCTTCAACTCATCCAAAATCTATAAAATTAAAATTTTGTGCTCTATAAATTTTGGCATTATCACCTATACACTTGATACCCATTATAATTCCTATTATGTTTGAATGATAATAAAATTTAGGGATTGGATGCTTCTAATGGTGTCATTAAGTTCAGATGGTTATAAGCCTTATTTTTTATATATAAAACAAGGAATTCCAATGTATTCTCATCGTATTTAAAATAATTTTATTTCAATGATATGAGGGTAAATTAAACCTTAAATTAAATAATAACATCCAAAATATTGTATATCCTTGAGGTTGTGCTTTGTACATCTATCTCAATTTATCTGGGAACGTGGATAGTTTGTTGTTATTCTTGAACTTGCTCCAATTGTTTCTCAAACTCTCTTCTCACTTGTTCATTCCCCTCATGAATCTTGAGTAAAGCATATTTTTGAATTTAAAAATAATATTTAAAATATTAATTTTAAGGAGACAACCCTATCCGCTAGTTCTTTCTCTTTCAAAGAGAGAAGACATTTTATCTTTCTTCCAAAATTATACCCTTACCAACATCATCTTTAATATTCCTCTTCTTTACTCTTTGGATACTTCTTGTATATTTATCAAAGATTAAGCTTATAGTGGACATATTATTTATTATGAGATTTTGCCTTTGGGAGGCTTGAGCTCCTAATTATGTTTCCCACTATGGAATCACCAATTTAGTTGAGCTAGTTAGTTGAGTGTCATTGGTTGCAGTCTCAACCAATAATTCCCTTAAAGATTATTTTAAGTCTTCTACATGTAATGGGTCTATTAGCGAAGGCAAAATGATCTTTTACCAATCAAAACCACTATATTTTAGCAAAGGGTGGAATATATATATTGTATTCTTCTTTCAAATTTTGTTTAATGATATTAAAGTAATATTCTAAGTAGGACTGGAAGAAGGCATTGGTAATCCTAATTAGGTGGACGATACATGTAATTGTAAAATTGCCAATGCTTCCCTAGTTTTATTAGTATGAAATATTTATACATAGGGGTAGTTGAGGGAATGGTGTAGGTAACACCAGTGGAAGTGGGAATAATAGATGTTGAAGACACAACTAAAATTATAAGAATAGTGGGGATTATGGAGACAACAGGACTAGAAGAAGCATATTTTACTTTGGGAATAACCAATAATGGTTGGACACTAAACCTAAGATAGATAATATCAACTGAACTAATAGACATAATATAAATAAGTGACATAATTATTATTGTAGAAATAAGAGGAACTAAGAAGATAGTTGGAACAACACTCTCACATGAATGGTCTACTTCAAGTGGTGCTTTTCCTTTGGATCCTTTTATATTCAAGAATTTTTATCTTTATAACTCTTCCTCCTCATCTTCATTAATGGTATCACTTCTTATAAATATATGATCATGCCCAATGTTTCCTTTTTTAGATGATGTATCAATAGTTGGGCTCATAGGAGGTCTCTGGGATTGAAATTTCCTCTTGTAGTAAAGAGTTACCTTTTTATTGAGGGGGAAGCCATCTAAGTGGGGAAGTTGGGACTTCCATGCTTGAAGTCACATTATTTGAAGTGGAAGTAGAAAGAGTATGGTATTTATAATCTAAAGAGTTAATATAAATTAGCTCATATTTATCTCTCCCAAGGGAACTTGTAATGTTGGGAATTGCTTTCACACTAGGATCTTGCTTTACATTCTTCATCACAATGGGTGATGTTTAAGACAATTACCATTAATCCAATGATGATTGATAGGGCTTATTGTTTAAGAAGTTTATTTTAGCCCATTCACCTAAAGGTGAAATCCTAACATGTGCATCTAAAATTGAATTTGAGGGCTCAACTTGTACTATTTTAAAAATTTCTTCATTCAATCCAACAATTTGAGCCCTCTTTAGGACTTGGGCATCACTTTTATCATTAAAAAATATAAATTCATGGTTATAAGGCTCATGTTGGTATTTAATAACAAGACCTTGGATATGCTTTTGAATTTGACCATGAAGGTCCTAGTCTTTATGTGTTAGGGTGTGAAATGAATAGTATTCCCTAAACATTCCAACCTCTCTAAAATACTTATAGTTGACATAACACATCATATTGATCATCAAATGAGATACATATAATTGATCTTCTTCTTATTATTATTTAATCTTCATCAATCCCACATAATAAATAACATTCTATCTCTTTCTTAGCTAATTTATTTATCACATACTTTAGGGGACACATTAGATTAATTTTGTGCCCTATAATTATAATCACCACATAAAAAAAGTAGAACTAGTAGTCCCATTTGGGAATCAATGTATCATCTATGTTTTGATACTCAAGGCAGTGGTGCCTCATGAATAACCCTCAAAACTTGATGATACACATCCTCTATAATTATAACTATATTTCTTATGTAGGTGTATATGTGCATGAAGGAGTAAGATTCACATATTTGATTCTTGATGTAATCAAGAGGGCTCTAGAGTGATCCATTGTGCATGTATATGCTTACCATAACTACATCTAATAAGTAAAAAATCATGTAAAAATGTCTTACTATAATCCTATTATCTTTGAATAGTATTTTCTCTTGTATCCTAGTGCTAATTATCTCTCCCAGAGTAAAGTTTATCTATATGGTCATAAATAAATCTAGAAGTGGAACCCATTTGAGGTGAAGGAATTGGATGTTAGGGTAAACATATACCCTATTCATAAGGGATATTCAAATGTAGACTCCCATTAAAAACTTGGTTGTATGATGATGATCTCTTTATGTATAATCCAATTTCTTAGTGTTTTATCAATTGAATTTTTCTTCTTCCATGTTACCACTCTATGAAAATCAAATTTAGTGCATGAAATGAGAAAAGATATTTAACTTTGGAAGGTGTCTCCTAAAATTTGGGTGATGAAATTTTTATGCTCTATGTGGAGTATAAAAGTTTCCCTAGTTACCTTACCCATAAAGAAAAAGTCCCATAGTAGGTTAATGCATTGCATTACCTCAGTCTTCGATACTATGAAATGTTATACAAATGAGAAAAGATATTTAACTTTGGAAGGTGTCTCCTAAAATTTGGGTGATGAAATTTTTATGCTCTATGTGGAGTATAAAAGTTTCCCTAGTTACCTTACCCATAAAGAAAAAGTCCCATAGTAGGTTAATGCATTGCATTACCTCAGTCTTCGATACTATGAAATGTTATACTTGTCAATTTAGGGGGAGTAAATTTTTAGATAATTACCTCTTTGTTGGTGTTAAATTATCTTCACATGTATGGGCATATACCTTTATTATTACATCCCATAGAGATGAGTAGTTGGGATACTCATCCTTAAACATTACTTAATCAAAAATAGTGTTTGTGTACTTGGTAGAGTCTTTGATTGAAAGCTTAGATGGTGGCTAGGATCCCATGAATTTATTAGATGAAGAAGTCATTGTTAATTTAATTTACTCATAGAGTTATATTTATATGATTTTAATGGCTTATCTCTTCTAGAAGCACTTGAAAATTTGAACATAGGTAGTTAGGGATTTGAGCTATCAAGGATGCAAGTTAAATCAGTCTCACTTATGATCAATGGGAATGATATTAAATTTCAATTATTTTATATATATTTTGGTATTTTAAATTCAAATTCATGTACCATTAATGTCCAATGTCTTTAAACTTACTTGTTAAATTCAAACTTTTCCACTTTATTTTAGCAAGTATGCCAAGTAAACATTATAGAGTTTAGAGGAATGACACATCATTTCCTTTTGACAAGTTTCATCTTGTCAATATTTTATTTCTAATTTAGTTATTCCACAAGGTATTTTGATATTTGGGAGTGAAATGTTAAGTTAAAATAGGTTCAACCCAAATTATTATGACACAAACATATTTTACAAACAAAATTTTCAAAAAACTATGGTGGACATCTTTTACATAGGCTCTGAGGGTTATATTATTTAAAGGTCAAGTTTCAAATCAATAAGTTCCAAAACTTAATTTTTGAACAATTTTACCAAAGACCAAATCTTAGATGAGACTTTTTGAACCAAAATGTTTGAAGACCACTTCTAAAAATTTTCTCAAACTAATTTTTCCAAAAACTTTCATCGAACGTTTTTGTCGATGACCAAATTTTGAAGAGTAAATTTTGACCATTTTTACCAAAGAGTAAATGTTGAACATTTTTTCCAAAGTGAAAAATTGTGAATACCAAAATATCAAAGAGTAAATGCCAAAAACATGCATACATAACAAATAAATTTTCAAAAACATAATATGTGAACAAAAGTTGCATAGAACATTTTTGTGAAGGTCTCACATGTGTGTGAAGGATTGAACAATGCTGAAGGTTAAATTTAGAACAAAAGGTTGAAGACTTAATTTCCATGAATAAAATTTTTACTAAAGACCAAAATATGTGAAGATAAAGACTTTATAATCTCTATGAATGTTCCAAAAATATTTCTATATAAAAACTTTCAAAAAGTATTAATAAATTAGTCTGAATAATCAAAACATGTGAAAATGTCCATTTGCATTTATACTGAATAGCGAAGTAAGCTGCAACATATAAATCTATATGAAAGAATATTTTCAAAACATGCCTAAACCTCTTAGAATATAATGGGTCCCTATTTAAAAAAAAGAATATAATTGGGGTATGTTGAGTAAAACACATTGATTTTGGCCCTTATATTTATGTGTGATAATTTTACTTATAATTTGACATTTGAACATGTTCTTTGTATGTGTCCCTTATATTTATTGTATGATAATTATGTGACATTGTTGTCTATTGTACTCATGTGATTTATAAGATTTATTATTGGTGTCATGATTCATATCAAGAACTTCTAGGGAATAGTATACTTCAATGATACTTACTTTATTTCATAATTCAATGTTATATCTATCTAGATTTGACACCTATATGACTTAGGTTCACTATGTTATCATACATGTTTCAATTAAAATTATCTTTTATATGACAAATATTCTCCAAAATGATGGCATACTACTATATGGGAATATATTTATCATGATACAATTAACTCTTATTTTTTATATGAGTGATTTAAAATCTACATACTTCATTTCAAAAGTGGTGCACCATATTGGCCTTGTCTTAGATATCCAACCTACACAAGCATACTTGAGACATAATACATATTCAAATACAAAATACAATTTTCACATATATAGATTATAGGGTTTCAAAGACTTAAATAATTTAAAATCAGTTCTGTTTTATAAAAACATATGTTTTTAATAGGATTTAAAGTGATTCAAAAATAAAATTATGATAGATATTGGCACATTCATACATATTATGGGGGAATATGACATGCATATTCACTCTATTCTCAAATTTTCAAATTAAAAATCATACATACTTTAATACATATGGATGGGAATGTGTAAATCAATTATAAAAATAAGGTTACATGTTACAAATAAAAATGAGAATATAAGTGAATAACATTCTATATCATATTGGCACACATTAATAGAGGGAATGATACTCATTCATGTTAAATATTTTTAAAATTTAAAATTTCAAACTACAAAATATTAAAATTAAATTCAAAGGCAAGTCTATGAGAAATGTGGTCATGATTGGGGCATGCATGGAATTCATTTTTTTTTATCATGAAAGTATATAATATAGATCAATCTATAATAGTGTGATTCAAACCTATGAAGGTGATGTATATTTGAGTCTAGTGACAATCAATGGCCTTAGCATCATTTCTATAAAACCTAGCTTGGTTATAAATTTTTGATCTAGTATATTTGGTGTTAATCCTTTTTTTAATGATAGTTGGCATAATACATATTTAAAACTCAAAGAGATTGATTAGTTATTTAAGTTGAGACTTGATTGATCTCAATTTATCATTAATTAAAATTATCCAAACACTTTAGTAAGGGGCATAGTTTTCCATTAAAAAATTATAGGTTACATGGAAATTTGGTTTCACCTAAAAGTTTCAAATTTTAGTTTTTGAAAATTTTCAAATGAACAAAATGACTACTTCATGAGATATTTTAGGGTTTGCAAGGTTAAAGTGACATTCACAATTGAAGTATTTTATCAAATAAAATGTGTGTTGTAGAAAACCAAGTTAAATTATTTCTCCTTTACTCAAGAATTTTCATTTCAAGAATAAAGTAGAAGAAAATGTAAACACATAAATTAGGTCATAGGTAATCAAAAATATTAATTCTTGACACATTACAAAAAACATGACTTATGATCATATACATGACTCTTATTTGTCATTCCTTTAAGGGATTAATTTTTGTATGGGTTTGAAACTTTATTTCATGTTATCATTACACAAATTTTAATTTAAAATTCTCAATATATACAAACTCTCTCTATCCCTTATATATAGGTCTACCTCAAGTAGACAATGTCACAAAATTACCTTGTCTACTTAGACTAGTCATGCCCCATGCCAAATAATGACTAATTTACAAATTATAAGTTATCCTTATGGGTCTTCCCATATGTTTCATAAGGTTTGATAAAATAAAATTTCAAGATATTATCTTATAAATACACATCAAGAGTCATTCATTAAGAGATTTTCACTTGGTATATGCATTCTACACTTCTTCACATTGAATAAATATTCCTTATTTTACCCAAATTATGAATTATTTATAAGGAGAAGTCATAATCCAATTCAAGAGTCATCTACAGAAAATAAAAATTTATCATTGTTAAGTATTTAAGACATATTATATCTACATACATATATATTCAAAGTATTACAATATTACATCCAATCTAGGTGGGAGATCTACATGGACTTGATTTTCCTCCTTGGAGTATTGGATACATAGGAAATGATCAGTTATTAAGGGAGTGATTGGGGTTATCTAAACCATCACACTATCATATTTTTATTATAGGTTTTCAAGATATAAAATTTCCCTAAGGGTTTCAAATACGAGAGAACAAAAATAATATTTTTTTCATGGCTTAATACTAAGTGAAATATATTATATATCTCATCATTTATAAGAATAATAAGTATAGTGATCATTTTATATGCATAGTTAGCCTAAATAAGTTTACATTCAATATAATTAAGTACATGTTTAACCCTAAAATGTTTTTGGTCTATGGACTTAGTGTTAGCCTTAAATTACCTTTAAAAAATTATATAGAAATGACAATGCACAAGGGTGATAATCAAATCTACAATAGGTCAATTGGGTGTTAAACTCAAATTAAAAATAAGCTAAATTTATAAAACTAATAATAGGCTAAATATATAAATTATAACTAAGATATGTATGGAAATTACAAAGAATGAAAGTAATTATCTAGTTATGATTATAACATAGTGTTCAATCTCAAACAAATAGAAAGTAGATTGGAAGATGATTCTAGAAGAAATTCTTCTAGAGATATGGACACTTACATCAACCTAAGATGGTTGCATCAATACTACTATCTAGGTTTTATGTTGGTATCCTATAAAAAATATATGATGGAAAACTATGTAACCACCTAGATGATTTTGTATTTATCTTCGATTTCACTCTAGCACATTCAAATCTGGGTCATGGGCTATCACTCCTCATGAAATTTCAAAACCTTATCCCTTCATCTTCATGGTGACCTTAAGAAAAATGGGTTAGTGAGAACATGGTATCAATTTGACCCCAAATACCCCTCTATCAGTGAACATTGCCTATATATCCAATTTTCTAAATAGGGCCTCAAACTAATGTAGTTCTATTCTACATGATGGATTATTTTTAAATCATGCAATATGTGGAAAATAAGTACACTAATGACCTAACTTGTAACTTGTAAAATTTGAATATTTGGCTAATCATTAAATACTTCAAACCTATATGTGTGTTGTCCCTATGATTAATATGTAAATAGAATAAAATAGGGAAGATTTGCTCAATTGAGTGCTTGATATACTACTTTTGATAAGTTATCTTGGTCTCTTTGGTATTTTATATGTTTTTAATAGGTTATAAATGAATGAGAGTTGATCTTGTAGTTATATCAATTGCTTTGGAGAAGTAGTTCACATAAAGCACTTAATCCAAAAATTGAGATAAATTTCATTTGTAAATTAGATGAATTTAGGGCACTAGACACTTAAATCAGGTTAGGACATTAGCATCAATTCAAGTGTTTATCCTAGATGTTAGTGTCTAAGGAGCAAGAAAGTAAGTACAAGATCAAAACTTGTAGAGGTGGAATATAATTAAATTTTAATCATTATTTAAAATATATAAGTCTTGGGTTATCAACACAAGACTATTTAGACTAAGATATAGGATAAAATGTATAAGATAGAGTAGATGTCACACATTTGAAAGAAGGAAAGGTCCAAAACTGATAGGAAAAACCAAGATCTAATTTTTCCAAGTGTAAAAAACTAAGGTAATATATAATTCATAAATATATTCTAAATTACCCACTTAATATAGTAATGAAATTCTTATTTTAAAGGAAAGTAATGTGTACCTAGGTGTGTATAACACACCTTGTCTTTGCATGCACCCAATATGATTGTGTTGATATAACCACCTTGCTTATTGGTAAATTGATTTGAAAAAGATGTACCATTTTAAATATCTAAAAATAATATTAGGATAAATATAAATATATAAAATTTGAAAATTATATATGTGCAAAGAGATAGAGGAAGAAAGAGAGAGAGATTGGAAATTAAATGCCTCCAAACTTGGAGTAAAGGTGAGTTTCCATTCAAAAGTTGAGATTAGCTCAATGATGCAACCAAATGATAATTATAACCTAGTGAGGTTATATGATACAATCAATTCTAACCTAAAAAAATTAGGAAGATTGAGTGATATAATCAGCTAAACCATACCAAAAAGTGAACCAACCACTACATTATTTTAGCTCACTATAGTTTGTAAAATTCCAACTAGGGTATGAGTAAAAAATATTTTGTGATGTGGTGATAGTTTATAATTGAGTTTTTGAATCTGAAATTCATTTTTCATTTTGAAATATTAAGAAAATTTTGCACAACATATACACCTTAGATATGTGTCATGCTAAAACTATGTATAATAATGATACAAATGTATATAATTCTACCACAATCATGAATCTAAATCATATTATTGTGTGCTTTAGCCAACTCATAATTTGTGTAAGTGTAGATAACATGCTTTTAAAATCATGCCTCCACTATATATGCAGAAAACATAAAAACTAATATAAGTACCAATGTGGATAACATGTTTCCAAAACATGTCCCCAATGAATATAGAGATGCTAAAAACTAAATAAGTGTGGAGAAAATGATTCCAAGACATGCCCCCACTAAATATGAAAACTATGCCTAGTAAGGATAACATGTCTCTTGACATTACCCGACTAATATGCCCCTAATTTTAATGTGAGGGGAAGATAGGAAGTGGTAGTTATCTTATCTCAAAAAGATAAGACAACTGTATAATCTATGAATTAGACCATGTAGCATATAGAAGGAACATGTCTAGGTAGATATAACATTAAATCACATAAGACAAATGTGATGACATGAAGGTATAATATGCATGATAAGGATCATCATAACATCTATATAGTAATAGTATAAGATCAATAATAAAATAAGAACACTCAAAATCAATCCAAAAGGTAATAGTCCAAAGAGACCACAAACAAGGGGCATGTTTAAATTCTACATAATCAAAGGGACATGACTTAGTCAAATGTCCATCAAATCAAGAATGGCATATTCAAATTTCCATATAATAAATAATTACATATGAAAATGTCGAAGCAAGCATACTATTTTAACCTTTCAATACTTACTGAATGTAAATCCTATGTTGTTATAGAGTTGATCATAGTAAATCATGGTAAAAATATGCATCAAATACACACATGGATTTGTTATAAAATTGACTTAATTTGAATTTATATAGATTGCAATAAATAATTCAAATAAGAACTTAGCTAGAAAATGATTGAGATATATGATATGGAGGGTAAAAACTAAGGTAGAGGCTATTCTGAGTGTTACAAAAAAAATCATGTGTCAAAACCCCTCCTATATAGTAGTGCTCTAATTGGATAATAGTGCTATTTGGCACTAGTGTCTTCTATGTAAGACTATCTCGATCTTTTGGGTGCACGTATTAATGGATCTATATTTTTTTTTCCAAAATTCATGAGTTTTAAAACCTTTTATATGTCTTATTTTGACTAAATTTGTGAGCAAACCCTAATCCTTCATGATGCTATGTCATCCAGTTGATACAAGCTAAAAAGTGTGTTTGATAGTGGGGTAGGCTAGACATCCTCAATACCCCACTATGATGAGGGTTACCTATATACCAACACTTAAAAGAGGGATCAAACCTAATGTATTTCTCCCTACCTAAGTGTTGTTGCAAGTGAAAATGAAGCTAGTATGATAGTTGACTTGAGTGTCTTAAATGTGCTTGAGACTAAAAATCTGAGTAATATGAGCTTAAGAATGTTCTAGATGGTAGTATGAAAAAGTAGAAAAAATAGGGATTAATAACCTTAATCATGCATTCTAAGTTTACATATGTAATTTTCATATGATTTCCATCTAGTGGTTAAAGTCTAAGAGTCATGTATTTATACTATTTTAGTGCTTATGCGGGTGCTAAAAGAGGTTTAGTCTAATATTATGAGGTATAATATTTGAAAAGATATTTGTGGAAAAAAGATGGAAATGATAATAACACAATTATTGGGACACTAGAAACATGTGGCACTACTATCCCTATTATGGTGTTATTGTCCAAGTGGTAGAAACCTAGGCACGAAAGGACAAGATGAAATATGAAGGCCTAAGACTACTTTAGGGATGTTTGAGGCCCACACAAAGGTTGGATAAGTGTGGAAATTGGCTCTAGGATGGGTATAGGGCTAGCCTATGGATAGGTTATCTAAAGTATCACTCTTAACACTCAAGTGTCACTTTTAGGTGATTAAATTCCACCCTCTTATTATATAAATGCAACAAAGTAAAAAGCCTAGTATAAAGGAAAAATAATTGTATCTACACTTACCTAAGAGGTTAAACCTATGAAGTTGGATTTAAGTATGTGAAGTATGCTCTAATTCATGTCTTACTAGTGAAATGTGTGTAGATCAATACCTAAGAGATATCAAAAGCAAATAAAAAATTGAGTAAAGAAGTAAAATTGAGTAAAATTATGGAAAGGGATAAAAGAGAGGGAAGGAATGAATATACATCACTAGGTATGTGAACCAATGCATAAACCTAGTGATAACATATGTGTGTACATGTATATAGTGACCAGTTAGTAAATAGATTGGACTAATATGATGGATTTCTCAATCTTCATGTGTGGGTGGCTCAAGAACTCAATCCAATTTTGAATCCATCATTGCCCACCCCTTCTTGGTGGATCATATCCTTTGAATAGATTGGATTATATTGATGGTATGTCCAACCCTCTCATGTAGCTATCTCAAAAACTCAAGTAGACCATGACTCCATCATTGCCTACCCATGTGTAATAGATGTATCCAAAATTGAAATTGAATGATGTAATTGGAAATGTCTAACTATAAATGTTAGCTTTGCATCCACTTAGGTATATCAGGTGGCTCTGGGCTACTCAAAAATGCCAATCATCGTAGATGGATTAAGAAATGAAACTAGTGTGTAACATAGAATATGATTTCATATGTATATAAAATATATAATGTCATGGAATTTGTCATTATATTTGACCAACTAATGTGTAATGAGAAAATATAAATTATACCACATACATGCCCCAAAATCTAATATATTTACATATGGATTCTTGACTGATTTGTAATATGAGTATTGAAACTATAAATGGGAATGGTCATTTCATGCTTGATGCCTCGAATGTGAGTAAACTAATATGAATATGAGATAAAATGGTATGAATATAAACTAAACTAAGATAGAACTAGTAAATATATAACTTAACATGTGTAAACCTTGACTATAATTATTGTACTTTTCTTGCCAATATGTTTTTTTTAATAAATTGAGGCTACTAGATAGTAGTTACATATCTTGGATACTAGTGATATATGGTGATATTGTCCCAATTTGGGAACTAATGTCCATCCACTTTAATTTATATGCAAGTATACTGATCTTTATGTCATTATTTTTCCACTATGTTTACCTAAGTTTGATTTCTATAATATGAGTGTATTTGATGAAAATTTTACTATGAGTGTATTATAAGGGCATGATCTTTATGAAAAATCCCTATGAATTCCCACTCCTTGGATGGGATTTTTTAAACCTATGAAATAACTATCCTCAAAATAAAAATCTCTACAAGATGTGTGTTAGATAAAGCATATATGACATCTACGTAATAATCCAATATAATATGCATAAATAACATCAAAATGTAAGATAATCTAATCATAAGTTTCTAATGTGTGATGTATGCTATGTCTACCATTAACAAGGCTATCAAGATAGATATAATAATGTATATAACATTAAATATGAGTAATATCTAAATATATACCTATGGGGATGGGGCATAATTTCCATCACAATACCCAATTAGGAAGTTGAGATACATGAGGTCCCTCATGGCATCTAAAATTGGAGTGTGTAACAATTAAGAGACAAGTGTCATGACCATGATACATATAAGAAAGTATGCATACAACACACATAAGGAACACAAAGTAGTCTAAGGGGACATTATAAAAGTGAAATTGGCACATGTTTTGAGAAAGGAATATGTAGAAGGGAGGGTAGTCTTGTGTTAGTCCAATAAAAAAATAAAAATAACACACTAAAATCCTAACACCTCTAGCCTAGACACTAGAGAGAGAAACAATAACACAATTGCATATGAAAATAACAAAAACATAAAATAAAACACTTTTTTATCTTCATTATGGCTCCAAATTTCTTGTTTAAGTGGTTTTATTAGCTTGTACATCAATAAATCTTCATAAATGGAACTCTATTGGCTTCATCTTTCCTTGGCACCTTGGTTTGGTTGATTGGATTATGAATTTGTCATGGTAACATTATTTTCAAGTCTTGTCTCTCTTTAAATTTGCATTATAACACTACATTATAAAAGTCTTTAAATTAATTTAGGCATAATAAATTACACCAAGAGATTTTATAAATTAATAGGCATGGCCTTATATTTATATCCTCAAGAATTAAATTTTACCCAAGGTGAGTTAAGGTTGAGTTTAACCATGGAGTGAGTTCAACAATAAGTGAGTTGAGGCTAACTCCAGCTAAGTTAAAAATTATTATGTAATTATGATTTTCAATTACTAGTCATGGTTATCAACTTAGATATTTTGATATATTTTGGAAGAGCTTGACAACTCATAAAGGAAATGATGAAAAGGCTTGATATTTTGATTTTTAGAATTTCTATTTTTTGATATTCATTAATTGCAAATGGATAATTCAAATAAGAATTTAATCTTGTTTAGTTTTTTAATGTATTTTGATTAGCATTTTAACTTTATTAATATTTGAGCAAGTGCCCCATTTAATGGGTCCATAGGTCAAACTAATAGTTGTTATGGTGCAAGGTGGTTAGGGATGAATCCATGAGATTTATTGTTATGTATGAGATAGTATACCAATAGGGATACCTCAACATGATTATGAATATTTATGAATGATGCAGAACCAAAATTGGAATGTTCAGTAATTCTTAGGCTTAATTCGTAATTTTTTGTAGGAATCAGTTTGAAGTCTGGTTGAAAGCCAATTATGGCTAGAATTAGGTGTCTATAGTTTTCCATTATTTGGGAAGGTGTGACAAGCTATAGGAATAGTAACATCTTCTCAAAGAATTAAAATCTAATGTATGCCTAATTACCTAATAGGTGATGGATGAGGTTTGGATTCCCCTTTGAGGGAGTGGTCAACAAATAAGGTCAGTGATCGATCCCTTGAAAGAAAGAAAATGATGGGACCAAAATGGTAAAAAGGGGTGGTAAAGATTGATTTTCCCACAAGAAGTTATAATCAGTGTCATAATGAACTACCCCAATTAGGTAGATAAAAAGGATAATTTCCCCAAAGATGGTTATAATCATTAGTAGATCAAGGTACCCCATTTGGGTAGATAAAAAGGATTATTTACCCAAAGGTATTTATAATAATTAACTAAAAGATAAGGATTAAAAGAGAATGATTTATAGAGGTGGTTATAATCATTAAAAGGGAAAATAATGATTTGCCCATAGATAGTTACAATCATTGGTAGGATGAAAACATGCCCCAATTGGGTAGATAGAGATAATGATTTACCCAAAGGTAGTTATAATCATGAACACAATGAAAACATACCCCACTTGGGTAGATAGAGATAATGATTTGCCCAAAGTCAATTATAAAAATTAGCATAATGAAAATATACTCTAGTTGGGTGGATAAAGATAATGATTTTCCAAAAGGTGGTTATAACCATTAACATGATAGGTTGGATTGAAACATAATGATTTTCCCAAAGGTAGTTATAAGAATTAGAACTTTGGGTGGGGTAATATGGAAAAGTGTGAAAGGTGGATTATGTACTAAACCCATAATATCAAAGTAAGAAGAAGTTGGTAGAGAGGAGAAAGATGAATTTGGGTAACCTACTAGTATGGAGATTCACTTCTTAACTAGAAAACATTAAAATTATTTCATGATTTAATTACTCTATATGGTGGAATGATTTGGAGAAATCAAGAATTTTTTGGGTAACCAAGGAGAAGTATCATGGCCACATTAATAATAATATTTCCCAAGCTGAGTTTTGTTTTAACACATGATGGTATGCATCATGATATAAAACACCATGATAACATAGTTTAAATATGCATAATGACTAACACATAATCTAATAAACAAATGAAAATAATACACCAATGATAAAAACCATGATGAAAATGTTGTCATATGATTATGGATGGATTAAAGAATAATGCATAATGAATAACCCAATGAATGCACCTATATTGAATCAAGGCACAATAATTAAATAAAATGAATAGGAAAACAAACAAGCAAACAAAAAGATAAAACATCAAGAAATAAAAAATGAAAACAAAATTAAATAAAACAATGAGAACAAAATTAAAAAAAACACAAACAATGGTTAATCATAATATTATCACAAAAATAAGACAAATAAATTACATAGGATATTCCATAGGTTATAGGAGATAATGAAATAAACAAACAAAATGAGGGAGGAATAAAAGAAAATGGAATGGGTAGTCGAGCTGTCTCCGGTTGTACTAGGAAAGTGGATGTTGCCTACATAGTTCCATGGATGTAAGGTCCAACATAAAATTAAAGCCAAATGTAGTTCTCTCAAGTTATGGGATAGAATAAAATGATGATAATAATATCATGATTTTGTTATAGAGTAAATATGGGAATGGTATCACAAAATGATGAGAGTGTGAGATGAATTTAGCAGTGATTAATGTATCAAAGTTGAATATATAATGTGTTATATGAAAACTTGTAAAATTGAAAGATAATAAGGCTTAAGCCAAATAAGGATGGGGAAATGAAATGACAAGTTATTTCTTTCGAAATAGTTAGGGTTCCCATAATCCCTAAGGTAAAGAAGTGGTCAATTTGGTTATTTTTAGGATTTTCTTGATTATTTTCAATTGTTTTTGTAATTTTTAAAGAATCTCAACTCAATAAAGGATGATGAGATCCAAAATAGTCTAACTCAAAAAATGGAAAGAATGTTCAAACTTGAAATTTCTCATAAAATGGTGAGAGCATGGAAAAAGGGTGAGTGAGATGATCTCAATGTGAATTGAGTATTGCCTACATAGTCTCAGAATGGGATCTCAAGTCACTATAGTTCCAGCTTATAGTGGAGGAATGTGATTAGGTAGTATCAATTTATCAAATTTGGCAAATGGCATAGTATGCCATAAGAATGGAAAGGTGGGACTTCAAGGCATGATAAAGGTTTTCTTTCTAATTTACCCATAAATAGTTATAATTAGGAAATAATGACATAGGTTAATGATACTAATTTTATCAAAAGTGGTTATAATTAGTAGCATAGAGTGAAACATTGATTTTACCAAAGGAAGTTATAATTATAAATACTTAAAATGAAATGAAACAATAAATTAATGATGAAACTACCAAACTACTATCATATTAGTCCAAAATACTACCTAAATCTATAATATTGAATCAAATGCTAAAATTGATTTATGTCCTCTCACTAAAGTTTATCAAACAACCAATAGAATAGAACCAAGGTCAAATGGGTTGGCTAAGGAGGCTTAAAATAATCTTCAGTTAATAGGAAAGGTATGGTCAAATGGTATATAGTATGGTTCAAATGAGATCATGATATATTATAATGTAAATGGGCCTTATAGACAATAATTTAGGTCACTCAAGAAAATTAACACTTGAGGTGTGTAATGCTCATTAGCTCATCAAGTTCATATCTATATGGTGTATCAATCCTATATGCACTAGATCCATAATTTGTAACAATGTTATAGAGACCTATCCATTTGGGTTTGAATTTTCCCTTACTCTTATTCTTGGTTGTGGTGTTATTTTGGTTTTATTTGAGAAAAAGATCACCAAGTTGGAACTCTCTATGTTTGAATCACTCGTTATAGTGTCTAAAGATTTTGTTTTGGTATGCTTGAAAGTTGGTGATAGTGGCATGTGATTTTCATCTACTTACTTTAGCTTTTTCAAGCAAGATACTTGGTAATATTCATCATCCAAAAAATGTTTTAACGAGATACACAAATAAGGTAACTCAACCTCAATGGGAAGAATAGCCTCAATGACATGAACTAGGGAATATGAAGGGGGTCCTATTGGGGTATGGTAATTAGTATGGTATATTCATAGGGAACAAAATATTTGGAGGTTTAAATCATGACCAACATCATTAACAATATTTTTAAGGATATTGATAATGGTTTTGTTGGATGCTTCTACTTGGCCATTACCTTGAGTGCAATATAGAGGAGCTTCATGCAATATATTGATAAAAAAACATGAAATAACATATTTATAAAATTAGCTAAATCACTAAAATGATTTAATTGATCATAGACCACTTTGAGGGGGCAACCTCCTTTGAATAAGCTCAATACAATAAATTTGTGGATGCCTTCATTAGACTCAACACTTTATTATATATGAAATATAATCTAAGAAAATACTACTTCCCATGCATCTGGGATAAAAAAACATGCTCATGGGATGACTTGCAAAGCATATGCAACCATAGTAACTACTATACTAAAAAATTAAAGAGAAGAGATATCACAAGTTCATAATAGTAATATGCAGTAGAAAAATATTGAGTAATGTTGTACTCAGCACAAATAATTTTGACATCTTTGTTCTTAAATGATCCACCATTGTCAGACATAATGTTAGGTGGGATACCATAGTGATAAGAAATGATTGAATATGAACTTGGATATTTGTTTTTCAGTCATGTAATTGAGGGGCATAACTTCACCCATTTAGTGAAATATTCAGTAGTTGTAAAGATGTGTTTATGGCCATCAGATGAGGTAGAATTAATATTCCTAATGAGATCAAGGACCCATGTAGTCAATGACCATGGATTAAGCATTGGTTTTAGTGTTTTGGTTGAGGCATGAATTAGATTGGCATGCCTTTGACACTTTTCACACTTTTTGACATAAACAACTGCATTTCCATCCATAGTTGGCCAATAATACCTAGTACATAGGATTATTTTGGCTAGGATGGCCTTGCTCACGTGGTCTCCACATACTCCTAAATAAACGTCCTATAATTTTAGTGTTGTTTCTATTGAATTTAAATAATGAAGAATATTTCCATCAAAGTTATGATGGTAGAGGGTTAGGCTAATTAAGGTATAATGTGAGGCTTGGTGGATAAAAGCCTTTAGTTATTTACGTGATAGGTTTGGTGGCATGATATGGTCATGAAATTAGGTAAAAAGGTTTAAATAACATATAGAGATAGGACTAACAATATCATAGATCATTGTGATAGTTGAAGGTTCATGAGAAGGTGCTAGAAGATTTTTAATGAGGAATTGATATTATTTTGCCTTGTTAGTATGATAGATCAAAGATCCAATGGTGTCTTGGCATCTAATATTCTATTACTATCCCTTGGTATGTGTTCAAACTATATGTTGGTAATCTATTGTTTGAGAGTGTTTATCATGACCTTATGTGGCACTTGATTGTCATATTTGGTTTGAAAGTGATCTGTAACATGATTGATGATTAATTAAGAATCACCATAAACATTGAGATATTGAATATTCCATTGTACTGATTGATGAATCCCTAGAACAAGTGATTCATATTCATTCATATTTTTAGTATAAGGAAAGTTGATACATAATGATTTAGGGATAAGATCCTCCTATGATGTAATAAATAATAGGCTTGCCCTCAATTCATGTGAGGTGAATGCTTCATCAAAATACAAATTCTAGTATTTCTCTTTAGGAGGTGTTTTAATGATGGTCATGATGGACTCATTTGGGAATTCAAAGGTTAGTGGTTTGGTATCTACAAGGGGAGATTCAAAAAGATGATCTGTAGGAAGTTGTCTTTTTATATATTTTTGATTGGCATATTCTATCTTGAAACTACTTAGAATCATGATCCATTTAGATATGTGGCCTTTTAAAGTTGTCTTGGATAGTAGATACTAGAGTGTATCTACTTTGGAAATAACCATGGTCTTGTTGTTAAACATGTAATGTATTAGTTTTTATGCTACAAAGACCATAGCTAATTTATATTTTTTTTAATGGGTGTAAATTTTTTTCATACACAACTAATGTACAACTTAGATAATGCATGACATGTTCTTTTCCATTATAATCATGGTGAGATATAAGTTCCCCTAGGGCTTTCTTAGTTGTAAATAGGTATAGTTGGAATGACTTTCCTAGCATTGGTGATAAAAAAATATGTGGATTGGCAAGATAATATTTGAGGTACTGGAAATATTTTTGGCATTCATTATCTCAATGAAGTATAATACATGTTGACCAAAATTTCACCTTAGGTCAAATTAGGTCAACCCCCTTTCATTTTCAAACTTTAATAAGGTCCCCTATGTTTGAAAATGGTCACCATGGTCCTAAGTGAGGTCAAGTCACACCTTTAAGGTCACATAATATGTTTTTATCTTTATCATACTTGTCCATTTGTCTTAATGCCACTTTTTGGTCTTTTTAATGAATTATATGTGAATCTCATGAAAAATACAAATATCAATAAGTGGGATAATGTACCACATGCCATAGAATGTAAGATAAAGGATTTGAAACTAAAATTATATAGGCTTAACATAGAAAGAAAAAGATCATCTATAAAAAGTTTAGTTTTAGAGTTTTGTATGGACTAAGGTGACTCATTTTTAAGTGTGAAAGCTTCAGGAAAGTGTTTTGAGATCCCCACATGTAATTTTTAGTATTAGGTATCATATTTCATTTTTAGTATTAGGTATCTTGAAAAGATAAAAAAAAATTAAAACCAACTTCTCTTTCCTATCACTTCCTTAGACAAGTCAAAAATGTTCAGTAATTTTCATTTGGTATGGATTGGAGAAGAAGAGTTGGAGTGTGTTCACTTGAGGAATGTTATTAGTCCTTATAATCTTCCATTTCATGGTCATGGTTTCAATATTGGTGGTCTAGGCTATATGAATAATAATTAATATTGTTAGTACCTCCAAACTACCTATACAATCCTAATGGCTTGGTTTTTCTCATTTGATTACATTTTGGTGATTGGTCTACATGGACCAAATATTGTATGTAGAATTGAAAATCATACCCATCCATGTCATGTTGAATTCAACTGATTTAGATTGTGTGACCATGGAAGATAGGCATGAACACTCTCTTGTGCTAGAAGTGAATACAATTTAGAAGCTAAGAATTGTATTTTCTCTGTTGCAAAGTTTATTATCCTATGAGTGACTTTAGTTCAAGGCTAATACATTTGTTTTCAACCCATTATATCATGGTTTATTTTATTATACATTAAAGGATATGGAGATTGATTAAGATAGGGCTTTGAAACACTAAAAAAGGGTTAATTAGAGTCCTCATGTGCACAATTAATTAAAATCACCTATAAGTCTTTACGTATAAATATAGGAATCTCCAAAGCCTAATAGATAGATTGTGTATGTTTTCAAGACTTGAACAGATTTCTCAAGTCATTCAAGGTTCATAAACTCATAAACACCAAAAAAGAAGACTAAATAAGGGGGCACATAGTTCTAAGTGGACACATAGCTTTCATACCATTTTGCTTACCTATGGAAGGAGATTTAAGAAACAAAAATTTTGGGTCTTATCACAAGGTGGATATTATATCTACTTGTTGATATGGTGAGACATCTTCAAACCTCAACCTAGGATCAAACACCTGAGTTAAAACATTCATAAAAAGTGAGAAAGGTGTAAGGCATAGAGTTAATGAAAAGTTAAAAAATGGGAATGTTTACCTTATTTTTTCCAAAAAAGAATCCTTCTCTATATAGTGTCATCTCATGGTGGAATTTAATGAGGTCTATGTAAGCGTAATGGATTCATTCTTTTAGCTTAGGCCTAGATGTAATATCTTTATGTAAGAGGAGGTTATTTGGTCAAGATAAGATGATGATAGAATGGGTTTTCAAATAAATAAAAATAAATATGGAAACAATCAGATAACTATAGTGTCATTAGGCTAAAATGAACTTAGAGTAATGCAACTTGCACACCTATAGTACATTGATGATAGAGGAATGATAACATGGTCTCAAGGTATAAATATATAGGTTTAGGTGTGAGATAGCCATAGTTACCTAAACAGGACCCAAAATAATGAAGTAAAATATTCAAACATGTATCACCACCTATAGAAGTCTCTTGATTTCCCTAATTAACACTTACAATTTTACTCATAATCAGACTAGCCTAAGCTAATGAAGGATGCAAGTTTAGTTGGTAAGAAGAGGTATAATATGAGTAAACTCATATAAATAACTATCATAGTGATGATATCACACTTCATGTGATTTTTATAGGTAAGGGAAATAAAACAAATATTGATCCAAATTGGGTTTCAAAGCTCGTACTCAGTCAACCAAAATCTTGCACACAGTCACAGACCTGTAAGTTAATTTTGAAAATAAGAAGTGTTGAGGGATATAAAAGTATCGTTAGGATTTAAAAATTGGTATAGAGGGTCATCATGAGTTTTAATTGAACTCCATGGTCACATTTGGGTTAGAATAATAGGGGAAGTGTTCACTATTTTATCTCAGACCTAAGGCACTCCATAAGTAATCTAACCTATAGATCTAGTACATTAATGGAAAAAAGATGAAATGGAGAGTCTTGAATGACTATGGATGATGTGTAGAGTTGAAATTTGGGTTAATAAGTTTTGAAGAGGTACTAAAGTCACTATGACCCTTCATGGGTGGTCATATACTCAAAAAATGCAGTCTATGCATATGATTCCTTGAACTAAGCATGAACCATCAAGCTACTAATATCACTCCTATGATCTCTTCATATTCCTAGTAAATATTATAAATTTAAATATAGAGTGGAGGGTTTATAAGAATCATTGGTTTTTAGAAGATAACTCAATTTGGCCATTTTTGGCTTCAATTTGTCTCAAGGATGTCCATAATGCATAGTAAGAACTCGAGAGGCAACATATTTCACAAACATCTATATGGATGATATGCATGGGATATAAAAAACTTAGGGATAGTTGAGTGAGGTCATGAAATTAAAACTAGAATAATTGGTTTGAGGGTTAAGGACTTAACCTTTATGAATCATTGTTAAGAACATAAACGACCTAAAACCCTCCTAAAATCCTCGTAAGAGCCTAATGAGGAAAAGATGAATAGAATCATATAGAATGATTAAATTATATTTTAAGATGACTTGGGCCTTTTGGAACTCTTAGGCTTCATACCACTCAATTTTTTCTATACCACCGCTTGTATGGATGAGACAAATTATGTGTTTTTGGCAAGATTTGAGTTAATTAAAAGGTGAAAAAAGGAATAAACAAGTGAAATTCATGATTTAAGGTATATAGATATGTATTATGACTCTTCATAACTAATTCTCACCTCATTAAGCCATGTAAATCCCTCTTCTAAGTTTTTTTTTTAGGCAGTCTTGAACAAAACAAGAAGAGGCAAGGTGACTACCAAATTAAAGATGATAATTGTGGTTTTGAGTTATTTTGAGTCTTATATGATAGAGCATATGAAAAATAGATCTTGATGAGGTGTCTCACATATCTACAAAAAATATCCTTGAGTGTGTTCAAGCCACCATAGTAATAAGTGTGAGGATTGAGGCCTAGAAGGCTAATGAGTGACTACAAAGAAGTAAAATCAAGTGGAAAGGGGAAGATCATCATTTAGAGAAGTGTATAATGATTTAAAAAAATAATGTGTCCACATTCTCAAATTATTTAATATATTTTATTGACTTCAAATGTAGTTCTAAGTAGTTAAGTGGACTCCTCATGAAGAAAGCAATTTCAAGAAGGACAATAAAGTGTCCCTATGCCAACTTCAAGAAGATGTCATGTTTCAAGTGGACACTTGTCTAAGATAACTTCATGATCTATTCTCTAACTCCTCTTTCATTGTAACTAGTCTTGAAGACTTGAAACTTATCATGGTGACTCTTCAAGGTCACTCTTTTTCTATCATCTCTTATGATCTATATATTGAAGCCATTTTAACATTATAAACTATCCATAATTGGTATGGTGAAGCCTTATTTGTTTGAAATCTTGTTTTACCTTTGGATAAAGTTTTCTAAATCTAGTTTAGTCTCACAAATTCTTTCCTAAGTATTTCAAGTAGTCTATTTGGATGACAAGTGATGATTATTTCTCCTTGCTTTCATTCTGCTCTTGTATGCATTATGTGAGTAATACTTATTCTAACATGTCTCATGAAGTGTAATTATTTGTTAGGTATTTTTTTGAAGTGTGAAGAGAGATTAGTAGTGTTTGAGATTAGACTTCCTATTCACTCACCTTTGGAAATGCATATAAATCTGCCTCCATGCAGAAACACTTATGCTAGAAGAACCTTGAGTTGAAATCAATTTTAGTAATTTTCCTTCATAGAGCAAGTTTCAAGTATGTTTTTGGATATATCCTTTGTGTATCACCTCCATTAGTGTAGGTTAAATTTATATTTTCTTCTTCTCTTTTCACCCCAACAAGTGATTAGTCTAGTGGAGTTGAGATCCTAAATAGTTAGATCAAGGGAGTTATCCCATATTTTAGAGATCTATCTATTGTAGCAATTTGAATATACTTAGATATATCTCCATGTTATTAAAAATTTAAGAAGTTATAATTGACTTATCTAAGGTGAAAATTTGGGATATAATAATACTCTTCTTAAATAAGTGTGTAAATGGATGACATTTATTGGAAATTTATGATATGAAGTATCTAATAGATTGAATTTTACCTTGTAAACTATAAAGCTAATTCAAATTAGAAGGTGGAAACATCTTGGTAATGTATTTTACTTTGGTAGGATCAAATTTAATGCCTCTATTAGATATGATGAAGCCTAAAAATTTTCTATAAGCAACACTAAAAATGAACTTCTTAGGATTGTGTTTGACCTTGTATTCACACAACCTTTCAAATATACATCATAGTGTGGTTGGATGATTAGTATGGATCTTTAATTTACCTAATATGTTGTCAACATAGTCTTCAATAATTTCATAAATCATATCATGAAATATGATGGTCATGGATCTTTCATATGTAGCCCTATCATTATTGAGACTAAATGGCATAACTTGATAATAAAATGTTCCTTACAGAGAGGTGAATGTTGTTTTATGTTGGTATTATGTTGAAATATAGATCTTGTTGTATCCTAAAAATACATCCATAAGTGAAAGAATTTCATACCCCATAGTGGATTAAACTATCATGTGAATGTTTGTTAGTGGAAAGTCATACTTAAGGTAGGACTTATTTATATCTCTAAAATCAATGCATATTTTGATTCCTTTTATCTTCTTATTGAATTGCACAACATTCAATATCCATTTTGAGTAGTTGATCATTAAAAAAAATTTCACTTATAATAATTTTTACAACTCTTTATTTACTAATAAAATAATGTGAGGATACATCTTGCATAATTTATACTTCATAGGTTTGACATTAGGATGTAGAATAAGGTGGTGTATAACCAAGGTAGGGTCCAAACCTTGCATGTTTGAATAAGCCCAAGAAAAAATGTCAAAAAAATATCTCAAAAGGATTTTAAAGATTTCACATTCCTCCTTAATGAGGTACACACCTAATTTGATCCATTTAAAGTCACCTAAAGTCTGATGTTGACTTCTATAGTGTCTTCTATGAGGAGAGTCAATCCAAATTATAGAATGGATGGTAATGATTTGAATTGGCCTAAAATTATGAAGTCATCTTTTTGGACTATTTATTAATGTTCTCCTAAATAAGGTGAATTGGAAGCTCCCAATGGTGGGGATGGCCATGTTACAAATAATATCAGAAACTCTTGGATAATTAAATTAAATGCCTATTGTTCTTCAGAACTAAACTTGGACCTAAAATTAAGTTCATCATTGGTGGTCTCCTAAGCTTCATGGAAGGAAAAGGGAACACTCTCATCTAATTTTACCTAAAAAAAAATTTCACCAAAAGATTGACCTTTCTCTTTACTTTTGCCCTAGTCCAAAAGTGCCTCAAAGAGGTTTTCACTTTGGGACCTCAATGTTTTATTCATTTGTTTATGGATAAGGGTGATCACCCATTCTCCAAAATAGGCTATAGGATCCATTTTGATATATAACCCTTGTTTATGGTATTCCAAAGGAAAATTGTCTCTTAAGCCTATAAAATCACAAAAGGCCTCATCAATCTCAAACTCATCTACAGGAACTATGGATTCTTGTTTGTATGATGTTATACATTGAGGATGATATAACAGAAGTAGATTAAGTTAGTTAACTAGAGTAAGGGTACAAATGGCATGGGTATCAAATAGATTGGTATTGTCAAGGTCTTGATAAATGCTATGATTAGACTCTACTTCATTTTCAACATCATCATCACTAGATGTGGGCATTGGAAAATGAATAAGATATGTGGCATCATCCCTAGGTAGTTTACATTAGATACCATAGGTTCCTTTGTACCAAGTTATAGATATTAGATCAAGAGTTCTTTATTGATTTAGCTCAAGGCCTTCTCCTTCATAGGCTTTATTCTCGATGTTCAAGTTAGCAATGGGATATTTGCTCTTTTTGTATAAATTATCCAATTTGCCAATCTATAACTAGAATTCATCACTAAAAAGTGGGTCCTCTTCTTGTCTAGTGGTTGGTGTGAAAATGAAAGGAGTTGGACTATGAATTTTACCCTTTCCCTTTCATTTTAATTCCATATAAGTTGTATTAGATTTAGGTCTTCCATAATATTTTGGGTTTTTTGGAATCTTGACAATGTGAAATCTATCATGGGTAAAATATTCTCTTGGGCCATTGGCTGAGATGGTAATATGATTAGAAAATTTAAGAGGAGGAATATGAGAAGATGAATCAAGTCTATATAATTGACCTCTTGAAATTCAACAAGTATTTCTTTACCTTTTTTTTTTTGGGGATTAGATCTAAGCTGAAGTGGTAGTTTTAAATTTCATACTTAGCCTCCAAATGTTTGTAATGTTCACAAGGATGTAAATCTCCATTTATGGTTACCTCTATTATTAAATGAGAGAAATTGAGACACTGATGGAATGTTGAAGGGATTAAATGAATCTTATATATCCAAGGTCAATCGAAGAGTAATTAGATGATAGGTTGAGGTCTAACACATGCAAAGTGTATTATGGGGCAAAGGCCTAAGTGCTTTATGATTCCTAATATTCATTATCATAGGCCATGATAGTGATCATTTTTGGTTGTAGATTGATTATTGTATATCCATGTTATTTTATGAGATTTAGAGATAAAATATTCATACCTAACCCATTATCTATGAGGATAAATTTCACTTTGTGCCACTAGATGATAACTTCAATGTATAATGGATTTTTATGGAGAGGTCCAAGTGATGACATAACACTTTGGTCAAAGTTTAAATATTAGTTTTGGACTATATGTCTAACCAAATCTTAGAATGTGTCTAGAGTTATGTCATTTGGAACTTGGGATTATCATAGGAATTCTATTAAGATGTTCTTGTGGATGGTAGACAAACACATCAAATAAAAATAGAGATTTATGTGGGTGTCTTTTGAAGTTGTTCCAAAATATTGAATGTCTTTCCTTTACAATGGTATATATATTGTTATTATCTAGGATAGGGGGTTGAATGGGTTCAATGGCACATGGTTATGAGCTAGGAATGGTAATATTTGACTATCGAGTTCTGATTTCATAATTAGGATTGGATATAGGACCATTGTTATTATAAAATGATGGTGGAGAGGGGACAAATAACAAAATTATCGATTAATAGTACACTTGTATATGGTCATAGGGTAATGATGAGTTATTAGTATAAGGTCCTCAAATAGTAATACGTAGTTATTATTTCATGTATCTATGGTCTTAGGTCAAGGAAGAATTACCAACATAAATGGGTTGATTGGAATTGTTTAGAAATGGTCCTATTCTATTATCACTTGGTCTTGGATTAATGGTGATGGTGGTAATGTGACCTATCATAATATGACCTATAACTTTAGTGTAGTCATGTACAACTACATGGTAAGTCTATTAGGTATTGGAATCATTTTGGCCTTGGTTCCTTCCATTTGTTTGATGTTTCTATTGTTGACACTAAAATTAATATTGTTGTCATGGTTGTTGATATTATTATTGTTACTTTTTTATCCTTTGTTATTATTGTTGTTGATTGTTATTGTTATCCTATAGAAAAGTGTTTTAGTAGATACCTAGGTTCTAATTAGACATAGATTATCTACTATACAATATAATATTTCCATTTTCCAACATATTATTAATGAGTTATTTGATCTATAGATAAAGATGTAGATTATGTCCATGAACATGATGGTCTTCATAAAGCTTATTCTCTCTATACCAGTCCAGATAAGGAATACCTTTAGCATAAGGCTTTAGAAATGGACTAATACTCATGTTAGCTATAGATATATTGTGAAACATAACTTTAATAGGTTCTCCAAGATCACTTTATACTTGACAAGTAGGAGCATTTATTCTTGGAGGAGGAGTTTGTAAAGGTAATGATTGATACATTTATTGAGTTGGTCTAGGTTGGTTCAAAGGTTTCACTTTCTAAATGGGTTACTAATGAGAATTAATATTTATGGAATTGGTTTATTAGATGGTTTTTTCACTATTTGGACATGATGTGACTTAGTTAATCCATTTCCAACAACATTATTTTTGTAGTTGAATATCTTGGATTTTTTATAATTACTGGCCTGGGCTAGTGTTGATGCTTGTGCTTGGACTTGGTTTTGGTTTTGATTTTGTCTATTTCTTGGGTTTTGGTTATGATTTTTATTTGATGAGGTGATATTGATAATCCATTTATGAATAAGGGTATTTTCAACTAACAAACCTTTGTTTATGATCTCTTAGAAGTTATGTACACACTATAACTCTAGATGATAGGATATCTCACTGTGTAAATTTTTGGTAAACATAACAACTATTTACTTGTATGGTAAGCTATGCGTGAAAAAACTATTAATCACTCTCCATTTCTTTAGATGGATTACAAATCTCTCAATAACTTTCTATTTGGCTTTGGTCAAATCTACCATTGAAATATCATGTTCATGATTGTAGAAGAAATGATGTACAAATTTGTTCAAGAGGTCATCAAAATTAAATACAAAATTCATTATCAATTTTAGGAACCACTCCAAAGCCTTTCATTCCAAACTTTAGGGAAATAAGAGGAGGTAAATGTCATTGTAATCTAGTAGTTGGAAAGCAACAAATAATTCTATCAAATTGGCCTTACGGTCTCTTTTACCCCTTTATTTATCAAATTTTGATGGTTTGTACCATAGAGGAAATGGTATCTATAGATACTGCATGTTAAATGTGTATGAACACACATCATATAATTTAAAATTCTTGGTTTATTTCCCCAATTTAATGGCAATAATTAAATCCTTCATTTTTAATAATTCTTATGCCAGAAACTAGATGGAACATTGACCTAAGGTGTTAACTGGGAGGTTAAAAGTTGATTACTTTAACCAGGGTATAATAGAGGTATGGTTTGTTTTGGAATGTTAGTTTGATGAGTGAACCAACCAGGGAATATGAATTTATGGATTAGGATGTGGTTTTTGGAATTTTATGCATTGTGGTGCAATATTCTAGTTTAGATTTAGTAAATAGGACTAATTTTGAGGGAATTGTGTTTGTGATGGAAGGATATGGCTTTGGATAAATTACTATGCCTACTAAGGTTGAGTAGGGACTTGATACCATCTAGTCAAACTTGGTTCATTGATGGGAATTTATCATAGACCAAGGCCCTATTGTTGGATTTGTGGCACATTTTGAATAAAATGGAATTATTTCTTGATACATACTTGTGGGATAGTGGTACCTCTTTATTGCATAAACACAAGTTGTGAACTATATGTTTGTTGGATGTTTGAAATTTTTATTTGAGTAATGGACATATATTGTTGATTAAAAAATGTTTGTGATTGTAAAGTTATGTTGGTCTATGACTGCAGAGGTATGTTTGTCACTACCTATTGAGGTGGAACATTTATTGCCCCTATTGAGGTGGTATAATGTTTTACCTTTATGGCTATCATATATTGGATTGTTCTTATTTTTGTTAAATGTTAGTCATCACCTATTGAGGTGGAGTAATATTAATCACATTATGTTAAGACAAGGTAACAATAAGTGTTTGATTACTTAATCCTTATGGTTATATTCTTGAAAAAGTGGTTGGTTCAAGATTATAGGTACCTTGTTGTGGTTGGGTGAAAGGAGTTCCTACCCCATACTATTTCAAACCACTCATATTTTTAACTAAAGTCACCTATTGGGGACTATTTTTTGGTGTAGTTAAACTACTTTGGCTTTGATTGTGTGTTATCTAATATGTTTCACACATTATTATATGTAGAAGTAGTATACACTTATTTAATATTTGGGATATTGAACATGTAATTGAATGAAGTGATTTGTGTAAATTGGTCTATAACCATATTATCTTATCCTATAAATTAAATTATTGGATTGTTTGACATGGCCATGCTATTAAAATTACATGCTACATTCAAATAAATTTGATATGATGTTTGCATTATATAAATTGATCCTCCATGAGGCCCTTTCTTATTACAAGAATATTGGGTTTTTGATATGACATAAACAAGAGCACTTGAGGATTACTAGTAGAGGTATGTTAAATTGTTTTTTCATAAGGTATGTTGAGAGGCACTATAACTAGACTAGACAAATTTTCATGGGAAAAATCCATTAGAAACTTAGACCCTACCTCCACAACTCTGACTAAAACTTTATCCTTATTTCCAAGCAAGTTAAAATAAAAAAATAGTGATCATATGTCAATGGCATAGTAAAAATATACAAATGTTGTTGAGTTTGGTCTACAACCAATGGTACACTATCAAGGTACAACATAGTTTTTTCTTGGGCCTTTTCAAAGTATGGAGGTGTGCTAAAAAAATAATGGACTAAAGGATCTTGGATTTTTTCCCCATATTGATTAGTGTAAATGAGATAAGGATCCATCTCAAAAATAATGTCATCACCAAAAGGGTCTTGAAAAAAGTCATTCTATGCAACCATGATATCATAACCTAAATTTTACATGGCTCTAATATAAGTGTAATGAGACATATCCAAGTTGATAATGAACATTCTACAAAGATAAGGCCTAGAGTTATACAACCTCTTAAAAATAATGTCCAATAAACAAAAGGTATAAAATTCATCTAACTTGGTTTAAGGAATGGAGTTGTATCTCCGAAATGGTAAGTGCTACAACTTGGTATAAAATAGTCTAACATCAAATGTCTAATACAAAAGGGTCAAGTGGATGGATAAAAAATAGAATGCCAAACATAGGTATAAATTTTTTCAATCAATTCTAAACTAGTTTTAAGTAAGAAAAGGTTTCTAGGTATTTTGGAAAATAAGGCACAAAATCTAGGTTCAAAATAGGTATTGATAGGTCTTTTGGAAAAAGTCACAAAAGCTAGATTTTAAACAAAACAAGGTTTAAAATACAAGAGATTTATTCTAACAAATTTAAAATACTTTGAGACAAACTAGGCATTTAAAATAAAACATAAAAATGATGATTTATTAAAATATAGGGAACATTAGGCATCAGGAAGATATACCACTTCCTCAAATTTAGGAAAAAAAATAGTCTTTAAATGAAGAATTAAGTTAGCCTAAGTTACACCACCCAAAAGTGAAGGGTGAACACCTAAGATAAAATTACACTAGGCATAGATATAAACCAATTAATGCTTGAAGCTAAACATATCAAGGCTAATTTAAAACATTATTTAGAAAACTAGGCTTCTCTAAATAGACAATAATCTAGACAAGAATGAATGGCATGATGACACTAGGCATAGATCCAAAAGGCAAATGTGGTTTCAAAATTGAAAATTTAAACACAAGGTAACAAGTCTTTGAAATAATTTGAGCTACATAATGAAATTATAAATCTCTAAAGATATGGTAAATATTTCATTTCAAAGAACATAAGACACAAGGCTTGGAATGAAATACGCAACATAAAAACACCCCTCTAAAATAGGTGGCATACACATATAAAGGTTTGATAAACAAATAAGGTAAATGTTTGATATCAAATAGACAACATAATGCCTCTTAAAACAAAGGAGTGAGGTGTAAAAAAGACTCAATTTGGATGTGTTATGAAAAATAAATAGCTTTTGACTCAATACCATGTAATTAAAAAGGAAAAAATGACAAAAACACCTAAATGTAATGTCCTAAATCCTAAAATGACAAGGTTGCATTGTGTTGTTGAATTTTATCTATATACTTGCTCTTGAGAGAATTTTAAGTTATTAATCAAAAAAGTAAAATCACATGAAAAGTAGGCTTTTTAGGCCCCCTCTTCTCTCAAGAGTTTTTATGAAAACATGGAAATTTGGGTTACTCATCCTACATCAATAGTATGTCAATGCAAAGTGGGGTTGTCTAAACTATTAATTTCCATTTGTGTCTATATGGTCCCATATGTGTGGCAAACATTAGGTCATAATCACATCATTTAGATCTGTATTAACTAGTTTGTTGTGAAAAGATCTAGTCTTTTCCACAACCACTACATTCATCAATTACTTAGTGTAGTGTGATGTCTATGTTACCCCTATATTTTAAGGTTGAGTACCACTAAAAAAGCTTGTTTTATCCACTCAAAACAAACATCCTAGTGGTTCACCCTCAGTTTATATATCCCAGCATGAATTGGGGTTGAAACGATGCTGGGATATGAATTACCAAGTGAATTCTTCCCTAGAGAAATCATGTGGACGTGATGAACTCCCACCCACAAGATAAAATGCATAAAATAAAGACAAGTGGAAGGGATTTAGGGTCATTTTAGGGTCACCCAAATCATATGGATTATGGGGAGGGCCTTAGTTAATTTCCTTCTATGATTTTTTAATAAAGCATCAAAATGCAAAGAGTGAGCATTTTTTATCACCTAAGTTCCATAAAGGGGGTGGGCAGAGAGCATACCCATGAAACTCAATTTTCTAAATAAACACTTTAAACAAACAATCATAAAATTAAAACTCTTATGAGTATTTAAATAATTTGAGAGTTTATTTTTATAAAAAAAAAACAAAATATGTTATGAAGTCTGAGCCCCTTGGATTTTGTTGTTGAAAAACTTGCAAAAACTTCAAAAAAAAAATTAATATATGAAAACAATTGAGTATATTTTAATCACCAAATACAATGAGTGTAAGATTTAACCTTGCTTAAAATTTGATCTTTCCACCTAAAGACCTACATATTTTTAGAGGTTTTACCTACTTATAATCCTAAAATTTAGTGAGAAAACAACATTTCAAATTTATCTCTCAGGTTTTTCTAATTTCTATCTTAGAGACTAATCATCATTGATCCATAGAGATCAATGTCGATCCACCAAAATTTATATTGATTAAAAAGACCATCAATATTTATTTTTAAACATAGAAAATAAAAGTATATTTTGATAGAAAAATAATTAATAAATGAGTTTTAAAATGAAAACATATCATAGATTCTACAATAAATGGGTCATAAAAATAACTTGCAGATCATCAAACATACATTAAAGGCAAGAAAAATTAATTAAAAACCATTGTTGGTAATGTGCCCTACCATGTGTTATTTTTATCATAGAGATCATGGTCAATTATTATAATTGACATATATCTAGAAAACCGGTGTTGATCCCTATAACCTATAACTATATTAATAAGACAAAGATGTAAAAAACAAAATTAAAACTTGAAACTTGAATATTCTTATGCACCCATTAGGAAAACTAAAACCAAAATATCAATATCCTTGGCCATATAGGATCATTGGTCCCACTGAGCATGACATGATGTGAACAAGGAATGCATAGGTAGAGGTTAGTCCTATGTTAGTCTAATAAATCAAATCAAAATAACACATAAAATCCTAACATCTCTAACCTAGACACTAGAGAGAGCATAGGTAAAAATCTTGTATATGAAAACATAACTACAACATAAAATAAAATAGTCTTTTACCTTCTTTGGATATTCAAAATGTCTTATTGAAGTGGCTTGCTCAAATTTTGCATCAAGAAATCTTCATCAATGGAGCTCTATTGGATTCACCTTTCCTTGGCACCTTGGCTTGGTTGATTAGCTTTTGAATTTGGTATGGTAACATTATTTTCAAGGTTTATCTCTCTTCAAATTTACATTATAAGAATAAATTATCACAAGATTTTAAGACATTTATGTATAATAACTTTACACCAAAATATCTTAGTAATCAATAGGCATGGCCTTGTATTTATAGCCTTAAGAATTAACTCTCACACAAACTAAGTTATGGTTGAGTTTAAACATGGAATGAGTTCAAACTAACCTTAGGTGAGTTGAGGCTAACTAAATTTGAATTAAAATTTGTCATGTAATTATGATTTTCAATTATTATACATGTCTCTTAGATTAGATATTTTAAGATATTTTGGAAGAGATTGGCAACTCATAAAGGAGATGATGAAGAGGCTTTATATTTTTATTTTTGGAATTCCGATTTTTAGATATTCATTAATTTCAAATGGATATTTCAACTAATAATTTAATCTTGTTTAATTTTTTAATTCATATTGATTATAATCTTATCTCTTTCAATACTTGATCAAGTGCCCCACTTAATGGGTCCTTAGGCAAAACTAACAGTTGTTATGGTGTAAGGTGATTAGGGATGAATCCATGAGAGGCTATTATTAAATATGGTATATTATCCCAAATAGGGTTTTTTCAACACAATAATGAGAATTCATGAATGATGCATGGCCAAAATTAATATGTTTAGTGAAAATTATGCTTAATTTTCAATGTTTGATAGGAATTAGTCTGAAGTTTGGTCAAAATCTAGTTGTGGCCAAAATTAGGTGTCTACATATGTCACCAAATTTAAAAAATTAAGACATATAAGGACATGTTATAATGTCCACATACATAAATATCAACCAAGTTATCTTAGAGCCACATAGAAGGAAAAGAAAAATAACACACAAGGACATGGGTACATGTCCAAAGCATACATACTATGAAAACAAGTGGCATAAATCCAAAGATTAATGGCATATTCAAATTACCTCAAATACAAGAATAATAGAGATAAAATTAATTTTAAACTAGGAAATATAGAAATGAAAGTATGCATAGACATGTAATATAAATATATTGAAGAGCTAAGATGTACATAGGCTGAGTCTGAAATAGTAATAGTTGATAAAAAAATTGAGTGTGTAGCATGATCAAGATCAAGATATAAAAATTCTAAATATGGGATATGGAGTTTAGAAAGATGTAACCTAGTAATTAAAATTGTGTATAGTATTCCCCTAAATGGGTGAATGTGTTAAAATAAGAACCCATGTATCTATGTATATGCCCATAGTAGGTAGATAGTACCAAATCTGGATCGATGTAGTGGACTTGGGTCTTGTAAGAAATCTATATGAACTCAAAAATAAAAATTGAATCATGTATGTATGATAAAATTGACTATACTGATATAGATATCATATTTAGTGTCTGGAAAATAAAATAAATGTAAACATGGCAATGCATATAATTTATAATTTTATGTTTTTTGAGTAAATATTTGAATGTTTTTTGTGCTTTTGAAATACTATACTATTTGTGTATTTTATGTATATAATCTATGTACAAGTAACATGAATATAGAAACATGTACAAGGAAAAAAAAGGAAAGTATGTACAAGTAGGAAGGGACAATACTAGCCAATGATTCTCATGGGAGACTCACTATCACTATGACTTATGTCAAAAATAGGAATGGTAATCTCTTTTGTAGTGTGATTACTATGTTTGAGTTAAATGTGTTGCATTATGAATTTAGGTATTATTCATCATTGAAATCATAATAATCATAATAACCTCGAATGATATAGGGAATTGCCTTATACTATGGAGTTTACCTTTCTTAATTATGCTTTGGAATATTGATTATGATTTTCCATTTGAAATTGTGATTATTATAGACATATGGTGTTGTGGAGGCTCTTTTTATATAAATCCTCTTTTGAGAATGCTTATTGGCATAACATGATTTTCACTTTATAACTTAAGTTCCTTATTTTTTTATAACATTTCCTATGTATCTAGAATTTTTACCCTGACAAACTATAACCATGAATGATTTGCCTTAGGATTTTCAATAAATCTCAAACCTTGTTGACCAACATTATCAAATACTAAAATAATATTAGTGATACCTTTGTTCTAATTTCCCAAACGTCAATTATGATAATCAAATTGTTTTAGATATTTATGACCAAACCCATAATACTTTGAAAGTTGAGCCTCATTTTGGAGAGATAGATTTGTATCTTTTACTTTCTTTACTTGTGATTTTTTTATTGTTTCTTACTTTGATTGTGCTTTGTGAACCATTTATTATTCTAAGTTATGTTTTGATAACCATCTTTGTATTATTTATAAGCTTGACCCTTTTTGAATTTGTATATGTGTTAGTGTATGTTATTTAGATGATGTGTCACTATGTGAGTCATTTTTATCCATTATATTTTGTAATTTAATTTTATATGATAAACATGAATTAGTGTAGTGCCCATGTATTCTATGATATGCACAATAATATCTAGATCTCCTCACTAGGTATAGAGGAGGTAGGTTGATCAACTTATATTTAATAATTTCTCTTGGTATCTCACTCGAGATCTTATTTTACCCTTGTAAGATTTTTGAATAACTTATAATAGATTAATTGTATTTATGAATAGGATATGAAAGAGTTTTATGCAAAACTTGTCTAAGTGTAGATGTATATACATGGTTTACACTACCAGATTATGAACATTTTATATATGTAATTGGATTTGCCAATAATGTGACATGTAAACTTAATGACTAGTTTTGATTCTATAAATATGATATTGGCTTTCTCATATTGATAATTTTATCCCTTAAAGTCTCACAAGTGAAAACCCTAGTTGCTTATGATTAATCATGTAAGAATACATCCTATAGGAAAGAGGTGTAGATAGGATGAGTATGGGCATTAGTAATAATAGTATAGGATACTTCATCTTCTGGAGGAGTGATAACATGGACTTGATTAGAGGTAAAGTAACTATCACCCTCATGGAGATGAGGATGATAAGGAAATTATTTCATGTGCATAAGATATGACATTAAAACTTGAAACATAGTTGTTAGCTTATGTAATAGATCCTCTATGTATGTAAGGGTTTATTTCTTGATTAAATTCTACATAAGAGAACAATAACATGACATAGATAAAAAGAAATATGACATACATTTTAATTGATATAATTCATCATATATACATGTGTTTATGTAATTTTTGAGTTCATTATGAATTAGAAGAAACAAACATGTAAATGAAAGTATTAAAATTTACATCAAAAAGTGATAAACTTCTTCTATCATAATTATAATTATTATATAACATAAAAATAAGAATATATATGGATCTAAAATATTAGTGTGGGTCCTATAAGGATGGAAAAATAAATGTTATGGTTATATAGGGTTAGGATTTGTGCAATATTCAAAATAAGTTAGGTTCACCAAATGTCTTAACCTTTTTGGACATAGTGAATGTAAATCTATTCTTGTTAAAGAGTTAAGTATAGTAAATCAAGGTAGAAATATGTAATAAATAAAACTAATAATTTGTTACATAATTTACTTAATTTTCCTTTTTTATAAATAAAAATAAATAATGCAAATAAGACCTTAGCTAGAAAATGATTGAAACAATGATATGGAGGCTAAAAATTGAGGTAAGCATTGGTCTGAGTGTCAAAAATAGGATACATGTGTCAAAAACACTCCTAAATATTAGCATGATAATTGGAAAATATCACCATGTGGTACTAATATCCATGTTTTAGCAGTAGTGTCCTTTGTTCATGACTATCTTGAGCTTTAGGGTGTGACTATGTTTGGATTTGTAAGGTCTCTACCTACATGCATGAGTTATGAAACCCTATATATGGCCTATTTTGATTTAATTTTTGAATAAACCCTAATCCTCCTTATTTTTAAGGCATATAGTTTATGCATGCTAAAAAGTGTGTTTATTAGTTGGGTAGGCTAGACATCCTCAACACCACATTGTGATGAGAGTTGTCTACATATAAATACTCTAAAAAGGGATTAAATATGATGTAGTTCTCCCCACATAATTTTTGGTAAAGTACAAGTGAATCTAGTATTATAGTTGACTTGAGGGCTTTGAATGTGCTTGAGACTGTAAATATGAGTAATTTGAGGTTAACAATGTTAAAGATGGTAGTATGCAAAGTAGGATAGAATAAGGATTGATAAACTTAATTGTGCACAACTTATTCTAAGTTTTCATATGTGATTTGCTTGTAATTAACATCTAATGTGTAAATGGATATGATTCATGTATTTATATTATTTTTTAGTTTGTATGAGTGTTAAAATAGGTCTAGGCTAACCCTATGAGGTTTAAGCTTTAAAAAGATATCCATTTGTGGAAAAAGGATGGAAAGGAAAATAAAACCATTATTAGGACACTAATGCCATGTGGCATTACTGTCCCTATTATGGAACCAGTGTCTAAGTGGCAAAGCCCTAAGCATGAAGGGATAGAATGTAAGAATGAGGGTTTATAATTACTTTAGGGATGCCTAGGGACTTTTGCATCCCACACGAAGGTTGGATAAGTGTGGAAATAGGCTCTAGGATAGGATTAGGGATATTTTATGTATAATTGGTCTCAAATAACACTCTTAGAAATCAAGTATCACTTTTAGTCGATTACACATACATAGGCATGGGGGCCACAAGAAAATGAGAAATTTAAAATATTGAAGAAGGAATACAATATCAAGGAAAGACACTTAATGAATTTAATTAATTTAACCATAATCAACCAACATAAACATTTCATATTAACCCATGGATCAAATGTGCTAAGAAAAATATCATGTTTATAACACATCAAAAAATTATGTAAGATATAATCATGATTAAAGGCATGTGTTAGTACATATGTAAACTTAAACATGATAATGAAATATGATAATCAAATCATATAACTTGTGTGTATCAATATCAAATAAGTGGATGCCCCTAATATCTGCATGACATGAGTAGAGGTAAGGAGCAACATCTAAAATATGAATAGATCATGTAAATTTTCATGCTTTTATCACACTTAAATAAAAGTGTGACACACATGTGTATGTACTATTAAATAAATATACCATCCATAAACATGGAACTAACACATAATGCCAAGGAACTAATAGAATATGTAGGTGCCAAAAATATTTTTGAATTTTTTTTTGTGTTGAAATATTTAAATAGAAAATATAATCTTATGATTATATCTAATGGATGGTCATATATATCTCCCCAATATGAACCTAGTATAATAATATTGTGAAGTTACTAAGGATAATGTCTAGGTTCAATATATGTCATGTTAGTATTAATTATTCTCTATGTATGAAAAATATGACTCTATGGTGATGAAGTAGTAGTAGGAGTAATAAGAGTAGGGGCTCATTGAACCCATCTTTGATTACTCTAAAGTTTATTTGGAATAATTAAAATATGAAAATGTTTAGGTGATCTAGATATCTAAACATGGTGTGTATTATATGGGGATTCTATGGAATCCACCATATGTCTCTAATGTATTGATCTCAAGTATTAGTTGCCTAGTAGAGGGAATTACATGTTTCTTACCCGTTTATGGTTAATTATCCTTATTAGGATTGATAATTAAATATATAGATATAATTTTATCTTGTTTAATAGGATGCTCATAGGAAATTTCATAAACTATAACTACTTGATTGACATGTATGTATTTAAACACCCATGCACTATAAAAGGTACTGCTCAAAGTGTATGGATTCAGGGTTTTCCAAATAACATATAAAATATACCCATGGAAGCTATAAATAAAGAGATAGAAACCATATGTATAGGATTGAACTATAAAGGTAGGTAAATCTCACCAAGAATCTTCTAGGAGGTCCCATCTAATGCCCTAACTAGTCTAGTAGAAGGATGAAAATCATGACAAGTATACCCAAGTGCATAAGTAATGTCATGGTGACAACATTATTTCTTGTACCATTATCAATCATAACACTAAGTATAGGGTTATTATCAAGGTATTATTGAATGAATAAATAATGAAGATCAAAGTCATCATCCTTAATCTCACTATCATTTAAATTAATATAAGGCCTCTAAACCATAGAAGGTGTATATTGTGTGTAAGTACGAATAGTCACATATATTGGGTTCCTATAATGTGATGTAGGAGGATGTGAATGATATGACATTTACACTTTTGGTTCCTTATTATAATGGTTTTACAAAATATTGTTAAATATTTTCTAATTCTGGTGATCACAAGGTTGTAAACCTGATTCCTTTGGAAGATCAACAAATGCAATATTTTGGTCATCAATAATATATTGTATCTTGTGCTTCAAAGTAAAGAAATTGTTTGTATAATACCCTAGTCCTTGATGATAATCACAATAAGTTTTCACATCATATCCTTTGCATATAGGTCCACTCATATCAACCTCAATAAGATGAAGGAGGGATATAAGTTGACACTCTAATAACCATGGGAGTAATGAAGATGTGGAATTAGGCAAATAGGAGAACTATCTCATTGGTGCATTGGATAAAATAATTCAATTAGTATGTTGTGAAACTATGTTAACCATGGTGGTTTTTTTAATTTTTAGGCTTAGGAGGTTTTACCTTATAACCTAGTTTGATTATAAATTTAGTACCAGATTTAGATGCAACTGGTGTGTTTGCTACATACTTTATCTTATGTAATTAAATAATCTTAATTTCATAGTCTTGTAAAACATGGCACAAGTCATAGAAAGATTTTAAGTTCTTAAAAACAATGAATTCATGTAAATGAGTAACAAAATTTGATTCAATATGTCTTACAACTCTTTATCTAGCATAATATTAGTCATTTTAGATATCATATTATATATCTCAAGACATATTAAATTATAGGTTCATTGGTTATTTGTTTTATTTTTCAATTTGATCATAAGAAACATTTTTGGAAATATTAATATAAAAGTGTGTCAAAAATTAATCTACAATATTTTTTAATGATTTCATAGATTGGAAAGGTAAATCATAGAACCACCTCAAAGCATATTCCTTGAGGTTTCTTGTAAATAATTTCATAAAATTTTTGTAATTAGAGGTATAGTCAATTCATGCCACATAAAAGGATAAAATATGTTGTTTAGTATCACCATTTTCATCATAAAATGGAAAATTAGGTGCAACAAAACTAGTTGGAAAAATATACAAAGATATCTCAACTGAAAGAGGGTTATGAAACACATTTTGAAAATTAATAAAATCGGGAGGATTTAAAGCATTTTTTTCAATATTTTCAACCTTTTCCTCCAAGGTATTTATAACTTGAAGGAATGTTTCAATTGTAGAGACATTGGGATTTATATTAGTAAGTTAAGTATCCACAAAGGGGGATGTAAACATATTTTGAGTAGCAATAGGCACTAAAATTGGTATTTGTATTGATATAATTGGTAATTATATGGTAGATGTTGAAATATTATTTATGGTTTTCAATAAATAATGGTTTTATAGCATAACCTAAGAACCCACCAGATGTATTATGTTGTAATGTGTTGAAGGGGAGGGATGTTTCAAATATAACTTTTAATTTTTTATTTTACAATATTATTTTTAGTATCAAATCAAGATATTCAAGGTTTTGATGACATGATTATTAAAAAATGTAATTTATTGACTTGATCATGGTATATTTTCTCATTTTCATTTGTTTCATGGTTTCATTATCAGAATCTTGTTCTATGATAACCTTATTAGTATATTTTTTATTGTCAACATGGGTATAATCATTATCCATAGTATAAGATCCATCATTGGTTTGAGACATTTCAGATGGTGAGAGGGGAATCTCAATGTGTTTAAAAGACACACCTATTAATCTAAGGCTACACCTAGGTTGTATCCAAACTAATAGAAGGAAATGACCAAGTAGAACAATATGAAACCCTAACTAGTTAAAATCCTTAGGAAAAAAATACATTCATACAAATTAGGTTCACCAATTATTTAACCATAAAATGTTTTTGGTCTAAGGAATTGTTGATATATTTAGATTACATTTAAATGGGTATATATAAATGATAATACACAATGGTGATAATTAGATCTACAACAAGACAATCAGGTCTTAAAATTATATATAACATGTGATAAATTTATAAAACTAGTAATAGGATAAATATATAAAATATAAATAATATACGTATTTAAATGATAAATAATTAATTTACTTAGTTGGTTCTAGTTATAACATAGTGTTGGACCTAGAACAAATAAAAATTAGACTACAAGATGATTCTAGAACATTGGCTTGATTTTAGATCAACTACCTCTAGAGATATGAACACTTGTATAATCTTAGGATGGTTACATTATGTTATTATCTAGGTTTGATGTAGGTGTAATATATGTAATACCTACTGGAAAAGGATGAAACCACATATATTCTCCTAGATTTGTCTTAACTTTCACTCTAGTGCATTTAGATCTGGGTCATGGCTATCACTACTCATGAGATGTCAAAACCCTATCTCTTCATCTTCATGGTGACCTTGGGGAAAAATGAGTTAGTAGGCACATAGTGTTAAGTTGATAACAAAGGTCATTCTATTAGTGACCACTTTCTACGTAGCCATTACCCTTAAAGGGCCTCAAACTAATGTAGTTCTTCCTAATGTGTTGGCTTGAGTGTGAATCATGAAATATGTGGAAAGTAAGTAAAAAAATGACCTAGCTTATAAATTTTAAAATATAAATCTTGGGATTATCCTTGATTATTTCAAACCTATAGATGTGTTATCCCTATGAATGATATGTAAATAGGATAAATAAGGGAATCTTTTCTCAATTGAATGTTTGATAGAATGCTTTAATAAGTTTCCTTGGTCTCTTTGGTATTTTCTAGGATTTTTTAGGTTATGAATGAATGAGGGTCAATATTATATTTATACCGATCCATTTGGAGAAGTAACTCATGTTAAATTAGTTAACATTTCATTTACAAATTGGACGAATTTATATCTAGACACTTGCATCAAATCAAGACACTAGTGTCAACACATATGTCTATCCCAAACATTAGTTTACATGGAGAAGGAAAGTAGGCACAATATCATAACATGTATAATAAATTTTAAGTATTTTTGGTAAGATATAAGGCTTGAATCATGAACATAATATTGGTTAGAATAAGAGATAGGCCAATGGGCATAAGATAGAGTAGATGTGAGACTTGTAAAATCAATAAAGGTCTAGAACCAAGAGGAATAGCCAAGGTTTGAGTTTTCCAAGTGTACAAAACTAAGGTTCTATATAATACTTAAATATAATCTATATTTCACTATGCCACTATCTGCCTATTCTGCTCATATCTATATTTTTCTTCTAATTCTAATGTTATTCATGCACCTCTTGATTCTTACTTTCTATGTATTTTTTTATCTATTGCCAACTACAAACAAAAAATAGAAGTATGTAGTAAATAATATGGAGAAAATTATGACATAATCCACCTATAGATAACATATATATATTATGTTTCTATTCCCAATTCTAATTTGAACCTACATAGTCATCTCTTTTTTCAATTTTCATAGTAAGAAAACTAGAATAGTCAAAAGAGATCAGTGTGTGAGTTAAGTATATTCCTTCTTAGCACTTTACAAAAAGGATAACTTTATATATTTATAGATTTTTCAAAATTATAATATTTAATCATTTGTATATCTTTATCATTCTAATATTTCTAGTTTTCCACCTAGTTAGCATAATAACACTTTTTAATCACATTAGTATTTTTTTAATCAAAAATAGGGTAGAACAACCTGAGAAAATTATTTTTTAATCTACTAGTTGCATCATCTACTTAAAATATATTATTATATATCCATTAGTACCAAAACATATCAACTATATTGATATAGTCATTATTTTCTAGTTCAATTTTTTACTATATCAAACATCCTAATATAGTCTATTTTTCTAGATTTAGTAACCAACTATATCGACTAACCTAATAACACCTATTTATTTTGATCAACCATTTTCATGTCTGATTTTTATTTTTATTCATCGTGATTTCCCCTCTTATAATATATATTATGAGTCTCAATCCATTTATATTATATATGGGTTGCTCTTTCATTCCTATTTTTTCAACCATAGAAGGAAACTCCTCATGGTGGAATTACTTTAATCCATTTGTATGACCAAATATCCTACAAATTATGATATTACCACTCATTATGATACTTATTACTAGGGTGAATATCCAAATTATGACACTTTAATGGGACCAAAAATTATCAATATGATCCTCCAATTTATGATGATCCCTATGAGGATACTAATGATCCCTACCTTTTCCACTTCTCACATGGTTGAAAATAAATAAAATAATTTCAATACTTATGATTATGATTATAATGAAGATGAATACCCTTAGATGATATAATATATTTCCATTTATGAATCTTATAATACCTAGATTATTTTTTAATCTCTCAAATGAGTTAGGGTAAGCTCTCCCCTATAATTTTGATGATCCTTATTCTCATGGTGAAGTGCCTAATGAAAACACCTATAGTGGGACCATAGGTTATCAATATGGTCCTCCCATTTATGATATTCCCTTTAAGAATCTTAATGATACTAACTTCATAAATTATCACATGGTTGGAAATATTTTCCATAATTTTCCAATATATGATGATGATTTTGATATACGTGAAGACCCTATCACGATATCAAATGTTCCCATTGATGATTATTACTATATAGATGAAAATACCTCTTATGATTTTGAATTTAATATTTTCATTAATCACCATTAAAAATAAAAATAAAATTATTAGCATGGTCTCATTGATGTCTACCCATCCTATATCCTACCCTTGAAATGCCTTAGAGGGATAAGTCATCAATCCTCATCTCACATTTAGCCAAATTTTGTCAAGTCATCAACTTATGAATAATGCCTAATTCAAAAGGCTAAAATAATATGCATTATAAGTTATTATAATCCTATATCTTATATGAATATTCATACCTATCTTTATGGTGTAATTTCATCTTCAACATCATAAATCACTATTAAAATAATTTATTTCCAGCTGTATCATCAAACTTGATATTATTTAGTTACAACCAACTACAAACAACTACATTGGACATGGCACATATTTTTATTGATACAATTATTATTAATTAATCCAAAAACACTTATATTGAAACATAATGTGATGATATATTTTCATCATGTTTCATCCAATTACACCATCTATGACACAAAATGTGTTGATATAATTCTTCCTATTCCATCCAACTACATTGTCTAGGACACAAAATGTCTGATACAATTATTCCTATTTTATCCAGTTACATTAGACATGTATTATAATGTGATTATATATTTATTCCTATTTTACCTAAATTATTAATAAAATATCCATTATAAAGTGATGATACAATTCCTTTTCCATCACCAGACTGTGTTAACCTGGCCAACAGAGTTCATTTTAGTCATGTTACATTAGACTGTGTAGACTTCGATGATACAATTAATTTTTTTTTAATTATTTAAGACCATATTAGACTATTTTATACTATACAAAATAATTATCTATTGAATAAAAAATATCTTGAAAATTTATTAGATGCCACATTTCCTATTGTGACACAAATACACATAATATGACATCACTACTAGTCCTATCAATCTTGAGGCTAATTAAAATTAATATACACCCCATATGTTGGGGAATATTATTATGCCTATCCTCTTATTATTTAAAATTATATATAATATTATGATTCACATAATTTTATTGATAAACATATTTGGGCACCTTACACTACCCACCCTTTTTTTATTTCAGCCTTTGGGGCATCTAGTGATGCCCATCCTTACACCTGTGTACACTTTGGGGGAATCTCAGGTTTCTAATCCTCATTATCTTGGATTATTGATATCTCATCCTTAAAATTATGTAAAAAATAAATATATTTCACATCTTAGAAAAAAATTCATCTTCAATAAACCTTCTGAGATAAATATGCTTATAATTCAAATGATTTTCTTTGATATTAATCATTAGCATAGATATTGCCTGTTATTTTGTCTATTTTTTTCTTTTATTTCCTAAATTTTATTTCCTTAACATAATTTTTATTACACCATTTCTTAATTTTTAGGTCTTTGGCATCTGAAAATCAACCTTGTTTCCCTTTATGGATCTTAGGTAACACATTTGCATTTTATTTTTAGCATTTACATCACTTTATAGTTGCTCATAGTTTCCATTGTGAATCTTGGGTAGCAAGTTTGGACATAATTTTATTTATTTATGTCACTATATATTTTAACTTAGTTTCCATTATGGATCTTATTTAAAACCTTTAGGTTTGTTTTTCAAAATTTATTTTACTTTATAGTTGGCCTTAATTTCCCTTATGGATTGTAGGTACAACCTTCACGTTTTATTTTCATAATTTTAATCACTTTGTAGTTGGACTTAATTTCATTTGATGACATTTCATAGCATATTTTGGTTTTATTTTCAATTTTTATATCACTTTAAAATAATCCTTAGTTTTCCTTGTGAATATTGGTAGCACCTTTAGGTTTTTTTTTTTAGTATTTTTATCTTCCCCCTCTATTTGGATGATTTATAGTTTGCCTTATTTTCCCTTATGGATCTTAAGTAACACCCTTAGGTTTATTTTTCACATTTAATTGACTCTTTTAGTCAAAATTAATTTATTTGATTCTCTTTGGTCTCTTGATATGTTCCCCCTCATTTGGAATGGTTAATTTTATCAGTACTTATGCTATTAATAATTATAGATTTGTATGTAATCTTTAGTGACATTACAACATTACCTCTTCATATTAAATATTAATAACATGCTTATATTTAGTTTATATTATTTTGAGATAACATTTATTACATGTTATAATTTTACTCTCTTAAATTGTATCTTATCCTTGTTTTATCCATAAACCTTAGGGTTTATTCACATTAGCCATAATACCTATGCTTGGTCCTTAGGTCTTTAGTTATTTTACACCTCTTGGTCTTTTAGTTGCATTGTATCTTCATCACAAACCCCATCTATTTTATATTCATATTTACATTAATTTGATTTATTTAATCAACCACTATTTATTTTGTGATGCTTTGGTCTCATTTCTCATTATCTACACCCATCAAGTATTTACTATCATTTATATGCTCTAGAGATTTATCATACTTACATCTCTTATATTTTTAGTTTATGAGTTGCATGGTAAGACCTCAAGAATAAACCAAGTCATATTCACAAATTCCCATCAATTTTATACATAGATTGATTTTAATCCCAAACTTAACTGTATTATTTCTTAAAAATACAAGGTAATTATCAAGAGTATTTTTTTCCATCACCTAGAATTATTCATATTATCTTCTGGTAAAAATTTAGAAATTTACCTTCATGTCTTCATTCACTTTATAACTTATATTAAGATGGTTTATAATACCTACCTATCATTTTAACATTACCATTTACACATTTTTTTTTAATTGGAGCAATCAAATCATTCTATGATCATCTTCCATGATTTCTTATTTTTTATTTATTTTTGGGCACACCAAGGTCAGTTTTGAGATCACACTATTTTTATAATGTAAAAGTTTAAGAGTCTTTAAGTACCATGGTGTTTGGGATCTCCTTGTGAGTGGCTAACTGTAGGATCTCTTGTGATAGTCATATTTATCACCCTTTGTTGGTTTTTACGAATTTATATGGAAGAGGAAAATATAAAATTACCAAAGAGTTAAAATCCAAATCATAAGAAAAGATAAAAATTTAAAATTTATATATAATATCTTAAAATTTAGATCATATAAAAAGACATGATATTTTTCCCACATCTAGTCTAATTGAATCTCAAACTCCAAAGTTGGCCTCATGATGGAATTTAGGTCCATTGGAATGTTTTAGGATAATATAATGTGGTGAGAGGTCTCATTGCATTACAACTTATCTATATATCACATTATAGTTCCACCAACTTTCTCATATATGTATCCAATCTTTATAGTAGACCAAAGTATCTACAAGGGTCCTTAAAGAGTGGGGAAAACAATATGGGAATATAAGATCCTTTATTTTTAT
>JARHVA010006101.1:547500-690000 GCA_037957365.1 Torreya grandis
TAAAAAATAAACTATAAATTTATATCTCCATGGTGGGTCCATAAAATAATAGGTTGAGGTACCTCCACTTGTCCAAACATGATGCTATATGTCATTCAACTCTTGAAAGTCCCTATAATAAATAGACTTATCATACTCAAGTTATATTAAAATTATTAAACTAATGAGAATAAATATTTCACATTAAAATTTAAACTTCAAATTTATACCTCTAAGGTGCTTACATGGAGGTTGAGGGATTTACACTCATGGAATACCATTGAGATAGAACATAAGTCTTGACACAATCCTCATCCATATCACATTTTAATGAAACATGAATGCTAGAGCTAACACATATGAAGCTATCCAATTCCCTCCTAATAAAATTATGGTGGCATGACATACTCATAGTAACATGTGTCAAATATATGTTAAAAAAATGTAAAGGATTCAAAATACAATATTTTCATATATTAATTTATATTTATAGTTATTTTCATGTTTCACAAGGTAGGAAAGGTTCAAAGTAATTTTCAAATTTTTTTATAAATTATTTTAATTTACTTAAGATAAATTCCATGATAAGGAATATATTTTACACCTTGGATAAAATATGAAATCCAAAAATGACAAGTTATAATTAAAAACACAAGTGAAATATTTAAGACGTTGCTTTTACATGAGAACTACTAGCCAAAAAGACAAACATTTTTAGTAAAGGAAGATCATTCAAGCTAAGATGGAAATATGAAAAAATATGAAACATGAAAGGATGATAACCTTATCCATTAGGAGTATATTCTTGTGTATTGTTCATAAATAATCATATAAAATTTGGAATATTTAAATTAAAAAACTCAATATTTTCCATTGGAATAAAAAATTCATAGCCTTATTAGAGAAAGTCATAAAAATTTGGTGGTGTCTATGAGTGTTATCATTATATAGCTATTATTTTAAATGCATTAGATTTTTTTTTAATTTATTTTTTAGTTCCAAACCACTTCTCTTACAATGAATTTACCTAATGAATATCTTACTATGTGAAACATCACTATTACATTATGTCTATTTAGTGATTAAAATTGTGTCAACAATGGGAAAATTTGGTTTGAAAATTTTAGACACATAAATTTTATGTTAAAAACTTGAAAACATCAATTTTGAAAGAAATTAACATATGTGGGCTTATGTGTGCATAGGTTTAACTCCTTACCCTATCCATATATGCAGATATTTTGTTAAATAACCTAAGTTACCGATATAAATATTTAAAATCACCTTGTATTGTGAAAAAAATGTTCCATAATCTTAAAAAAAATGTTTCCATATCCAAAATCACTAATTTTTACTCCTAAGACAATACCAATAATAGTTGGATTGTTTCAGTTCATGTAGGTGTCTACCTCTACCAGTAGTGTTTATGAAAATTAAATTTAAGACTTTATAACAATGTTTCATGGGTTGATCTATTAATAATTTATAACAATGTTTCATGGGTCGATCATGGGGGGAAATATCATAGAGTCATCCATAAATAAAATAAATCCTAATACCATAATCATATTTCACTTATCTTTACAAGTCATATCAAGCTTGATAAATTATTGGCACTCTATTGAGACATTAGCATAAAATAATACACATTATAAAACCCCTAAAAGGATTATACCTAGATCCAAATATAAATACAAATGTATACCTATCAAAGTTGTGTGTTTCTAAGTCTCAAAAACCAACAACTAAATTTCATTCTATCATGATCAAGATGGTACAAACTCACACCTATGTTGGATAACTACATATATTCTAAGCCATATCCAAATAATTAGAGTATAGGCAACATTAAATCACATAATAGAGATTTTTTGGGTTACCCACCCAAATTTCTAACCCCATTTTCCAAGTCAATATTATGTTTAAAGTGAAACTAGGGTTTCAAGTCAAGGTGAAGTAAATCAAGGATCAATACATAAGATCTAGGTAAAATAAACATATAGAGATAATATATAAATATATGCATAATGGTTTTACGTGACATAAACCTCCATAGTCAATTATGATAGTATGGATCATTGTAGGGGTTTGAGATTTACCAAAAGAATTTTCACATTCTTTGATGTCTCATTTCCTAATATGAGTATTTATAGAGCTAATACAAAAAAATCAAGAGATTATGATGAATGTAGTGATAAAAAAGTAAAAACTACACCTCTTTCCTCTTTACTTTGTTAATTCTAAATATAAGTGAAATATAAATCTCTCTCACATTTATATTTTTATGGTTTATTAATACTTTAAATAATCTAAATATTAGTAATTTTATTGTATTTAGATTACATCAATCAAAAAATAAATAAATAATCCTAGTAAACCTAATCATTAATTTAATTGCAACATACCTTAGATATTTTATATCTTAGGTTTTTATAATTCCTTCTTAGGGTTTCATAGTTATCTTATAATAAGTTTTGAATATCATATTTTATTTATGATTTTACCTTATACATGTAATCAATATACTTTAAAATCTATAATGGATGATTATAGTTTATATTTTGTGATTCAATCCATGACTATGATGTTTGCATGTTTCTTTCTGAAAATACACATGTTTAAAAGTCATGTATTAATATGGTTTGAGTTTATCTATAATAAAACTAAGGATGATATTAATAATGATTAATTATTATCTCTCTTTAGTATTATATATCATATGAATATTTAATCTGAGATGCTTATAGTTGCTACTTAAAAGCAAAAGGCATGTATGACTCTTTTTTTCTGTTTTCCCCTAGACCTTAAGGTACCGATAGTTGTGACATTAAAAAAAATCATAATCTATATTTTAAAAAAACATTATGTTAAGTCTATCAAAAACTAAACAAAAAAATAATTCTTGAGCCTAAGACCTTGTGAGCATACAAAAACTAACTAATAATACATAAGATTAAAATCAAAAGGATGTAAACCTTAATTAGAGATGTCTTTGTGTAGGATTTAGCTCAGATGTAATGTAAAATAATATTTTTTAATGATAATTTATGTTGAGACATATCCATTCAATCTATGGACTTGTATAATTTGATGATAAATTCAAAAAGGTGATGCATAAGGGGACTTGAGAAATTATCAGATCTTCATTATATATCTTGAACAAGATAAACTATAGTGAAATGAGGTATATTTATAATGATTTAATATTAATAAGGACCCTTAATCTTGAAATAAATATGAATGGTTTTAAATGAGTCCTCAATAGTGAAAATGGAATAACACATGGATAATTAATGTGAGCCATTCATCTTACTCAAGATGAAGGGTGGAGGATGGTCCTTGAAAATATCAAAGAGGGATTAATATAATCCCTTGATATTGTTTCAAAGATTAATATTGGAGTATTATCCTCATAATATCTTTGTGAGAGTCATTATGGGATATTTATTTTATTTCCAAGATGAAGGGTGTAAAATCATTCCCAATAAAAACATGGATAATCAATGTAGTCCCTTCATCTTGTTTACAAGATGAAGGGTTGAGAATGTTCTCCTAAAATATCTCAAAATATTAATTGTGGGCCCTTAATTTTGTCTCCAAGATTAAGGGTGGAGAATAATCATACATATTAATTTATTTAGTAAGTTTTTTGTCTTACAAAAAAATACTCCATAGGATCTCAATATTATTTATTGAATGAAGATGCCTTTTGGAAGGAAAAGGAGGAATTAATAATTGAAAGGAAATTATAATTATTTTTACATAGAATTATAATTATAATAATGATTAACTTAATTAATAAAAGATCATTTTAATTAATATAATGTAGGGAATTTGATTAAAATAATTATTTAGAGAAGGAGAATTGATTGTATTCATTGATCAAAGAAGGGGAATTAGTGAATTGATAAAGTAAAATAATTGACCAAAATTATAATTTAAAAAATATAATATGGTGAATTGTCCCACCTATAGATACTTCAAGGTGAATTTAAACTCATATGTTAGATCAATAGTTAGATTTAGACCAATTTGTGTGTAATTATAAGAAGTCATTTCATTTGCAATTTTGACATAGAAGTGATAAAAATAGAGTATATAAATTTTATATTTTTTTATAAGATGTTACGATATGTATTCTAAGCAACAAAATTTCAAAGAATGAAAAATATAAAACAAGGAGGATGAAAAATTAGATGAATAAATAACAGATATTGTAATTTCATCATTCCTAACCAACATGTACAGGATATTTAAGGGAAAGATAAGATGTGATTTGAATGAAACTATTTAGGTATGATTCAACCTCTAGAGGGAATGCAGGGATGAAGGACATGGATGGGATCTTGAAAAATAAAGGAAGAATATAGAATACAAGAAAAGATTAACCTATGGATAATATTACACCATTTGAGCTAATACTTACACACTTTGATATTTTATGATGATGAATTGATTTACCTCAAGCAAGACATAATTGGGAAGGATAAATTCAAAAAATAAGCTACACATTTTGAATTTACCCAAACATGATGAAAGTTTTGAGCATGGAATAATAATTTTCCTTAAACATGTTAGAATTGATTTAATGAATTTATAGTTTTATCATGATGTTGTTAGTTGTATTATTATATAAAATATATAGAGATATGTGATTATATCAGTGACATATAAACCTCTTTGAGACTTAATTTTTAATATTGCACATGATGGTATGTATCATAATCTAGGAAGGACCATAATAACATTTGTTTGCCAAAATGCATAAAAATTTAAATATAAAATGTGAATGTATATAAATTAAAACAAGATATGTAAAATCAAGCTTCAAGTGTTAAATTTAATGAAATTAAATCAATGAGAATTTAGATTAAAAATTTCATAACTCAAAATTGTGATATGAATAATCAAGACTTAACTAAAAATAATAATGTACTAAATTAAGGTAATTGAGTAGCAAAACAACATACTTATTTCACCCAACACCCCTCTTTCTATAGGAAATGGGGACCCACCTCTTCTTGAAAATGGTATTTGATTTTGGTATTGGTAGAATTGACACCATATATATTAATGGACTTGGATTTACCTTTTTGTATTTTTAAAGTAGACCCTTTGGGACTTTGTCATGGACAAATGTCTCATGAAGTAGACCATTTATATTCTTGTCATAAAATAAAGTACCTTTAGAAGGTTTCCCTTTAGATATTGTTCATTATTTTCCATTCTTAGCCAAATCCTTCAAACATTTTATTTGAAATAATTTTCAACCTTCATGCCCAATGGACCTATCTTTCCTGCTTTATGTAACTACCCTTCGGTATTTTAGAAATGACCCTTAATTGTATGGTAGTACCCTTTGGGATATAAAACTATACCTTTTAGCCTTTATGAAGTGGACCCTTTGGATACTCATTTCCATGAATTTGATCCTCCAAAGTATTTCTCACCTACCCTTCAATACCCTCCTATTCGGCCCTTCGACCTTTCCATATTTGACCTTTCCACTCCCCTTTGGCCTTATATTTTAGGGCACATACCCTTCAGGTCTCTTGAAAATTACCATTTTACATCTCAAAAAATTAGAATTACCCTTCAAAATATTCTTTCAAAACTTCCTTCAGGACCCTTTAGTCATTTCTTTAGAGCTTTTGTTTTGAGCATTTTTGTCCGATGCAAAATCTCTGAAGAAAATCTTTTAAAGGACAATTCCATTTTGAAACTCCTAAGCCTACCCTTCAAATTTTGTTGAATATACCCTTTAGGATTTTTTAAAAAGGTCCTTTATGTGTATGGAAGTATCCTTTAATAAATTTTAGAAATACCTTTCATATTTTTCCTTCAAAACTTTTGTTTTATACCCTTGCCTTATTAATTCAAACCTTTTGTTTTGGGCCTTTTATCCAATACACAAAACCTAACATAATTATTGTAGGGTACTTATCCTTAACTATCCCCCACACATACCCTTCAAAATTATGACAAATTACCCTCTAATGTGATGACTAACCCTTTGGAACCTATTTTTGAAACTTTTATCCTCAGCCCAAATTCCTCTGAACATGGTACCTGAACACAAATTCCTCTGAACATGGTACCTAAAAGAATTCTACCCTCCACATTTGAAGCACATACCCTTCAAAATTTTTGAAGAGCCCCTTAACCGTAGGGAAATACCCCTTTGAAATGTTAAACTACCCTTCAGGGATTCTAATGTAGACCCTTTAGGACATGTGTCATGGACAAAATTACCCTATGAAGTAGACCCTTTAGATCAAAAGTACCCTTTGGGGAAATTGAAAAGGTCCTTAACTAAAAAAATTAACCCTTCATAATTAGTGTTTTGGATTCCTTACCATAATGATATATTTATCCATAGAAATTATCTTGGACATTTTGTCTAAAATAAATCATTGAAAGAAATAATCCATTGGCATTGACCTGAACATATTTCCCTTGATGTTAATCTAAGTACCTTCACTTTTAACCATGACTTATTTTCATCGAAACAAGGGTAAAATATTTACTATTGAAATTAATAAAGACCCCTACCAACCTGAGGTGACAAATTTGAATTGAAATGATAAAAATTAATGTTGTATGTTTATATTACATGAAATGGTATTTAATGTAAGATCTTATATAGGTGATACATAACCAATGGATTCATCATTTTCACTCAATCTATCTTACGATCAAAGTATCATTGATTCCCAATAGCACACAAGATCCCTAGTTTATATTTTGGAAGAGCATATAACATACTACAAGTAAGATAGAGCTAAGTCAATCATGTTGTTATATGAGTATACATAGTATGTAGCATATTGAATAAAGCAAACATGAATGCATATCCATGGCATCCTCATCAAGGTCATCATAGGGAACAAATCCTCCTTCTAAGTTCTCAATTAAGGATTCCACAATGTTTAAGGACATTATATTCAATGTAGAGGTATTCGACAATAAATATTAGAATTATTCATAGCTATGGGATATTATTGATTTAGTGGATGCTTTTTTAGTAGATGATGAAACAACACTAGCAAATAATTTATTTATCAAATAAATTTTGGCTTAAAAATGCCAAAGGTTGCATTTCACTACTACCAAACCAAAGGTCACGTCATCCATATACCTTCTCAAGGATATATTTTTGTAGGTAAAATATCACAAGATGCATATTTATTCATTCTCATAATGATACAATGGTCACGTGCATCTCTAGGGATGAATTTTAAAGGTGTTTGTCTCTCACCACATGAGATGCCTACTTTGACAAGCACACCTTGGTGAAATTAAATAAAGAGAATTCACTCTAGAGAGAAATGTAATCATGGTTACTACCCAATGAAACCATGACATAGAAAGGTAATAATTCAAGTGGAGCATTGCTGATTAATAAAATTAGAATGGGCATCTACATAGGTATGGCTCTATTAAATAAATTATATGGTATGCCCACTATTCATTTCGTAAACTTGGATTGGGTAAACTTTCTCTATATGATGTTATCACATGATGTTTATTATTCCCTAGGATAAATAATTAGTTTTAGGCTAAGGGAAAAAATTTGCACAAGGATAGACATCCTACCCTTATAGGATATTTCTATATGATGTCTTATCTAGTTGATACGGTAATGGGTATGTGTTATAAGGACTTAGGTCATTTATGGTCCCTAGCCATAAACTATATTAAGAATAGAATATGTGACCATTACCCATTCATGCACATATATGCCTACCAGAGGCACATGGTTAGAATCTATGAGGATGTATACCACTAGATATGGTAAGCTATATATGGCTCCCCAATATTGTGTATTGGAGGGAACATTATGAATAAATTGATTGGGAAGGGTGACTACTTCTTGTATCAAGACATTATAGTTATGTTGATTTAGGGAAACAAGGTAGAACCCATATGTCTTCCTAATCATGTACCTGATAAGCTAGTAGAGCAAGAGATAGTTTTCTAGCTATAGAATATCATAGAGGAAGAATTGGAAAGATGAAATAAGGATTTCTTCTTTGGGAGTCTTATCACCATTATTAGGATAACATATATGATGAGGAAGCATCTTAGTGATGTTGCAAAAAAAGTGAAAATGATATGGTTTCCCCATTATTCCATGTAGAGATTGAGACTCTCATGGGAACATCCAAAAACACATTCATGGACTCAACATCCCTTATTACGACCAACCATATTGTTATGATTTTCTCTTTTTGAATTATGCAATCTATGAGGAGGTATTAGAGTAGGTAAGGATAACTAGTTTATAAGAAGATCATTTGAGGATGATCCAAGCAAATCCCACCATCACCAGCAAGGAATTGGACCAATGAAGAGCCATTTTTGGAGAGTGGAAGAATTTAGACTTATAGAATGGGTAGTCTCATAATCAAGGAGCTTCTTCTTCTCAAGGATCCCCTTGTAATTAAAGTTGAAGATAGTCAAGTAAGACCATGGGGTTTTAGGATCAATTTTAAGAAGATGAGGAGCTAAAGGAGACCCCATTATTTTGGACTCAAATGAAGAATATAGGTAGACTATTAGTACCATTCCAGTCTCTATGGCTACCCCCAATGTGTTTCATATTTCATCAATTGAGCTGGCCCCTACACAAGCAATAGTCCCTTCCTCTCATGATTCTATTGATCAAGAGAGGGATCCCTTGTTTTGTGTTAGTAAATAAAATAACCCCATGGATAGTCCAACAACATAGGTATCAATAGACATGCATATGCCACCTCGTAGCTTGCAATCATAAGGAGATGAATCTATCATCCAAGACTAGATAGTGAACTAAGATGAGGAGGATGAATTGGAAGAAGCAAAGGATCTTAGTCTTCATGGTACTCCCATTGAGCTATAGCTTCAAGGTACCTTGAGCCTCCTTACCTTTTCTTTATCCCCAATTTCTATTGTTGATGCCCCCATCTCCTCTGTATAAGTTCCTACCATCTCATCCACTCCTCTCATTGATACTTCCACCACCTCCACTACATCTTTTCCCACAACCATCCCTTTTATACCCACTAGTATTTATACTTTGAGAATTCACAAAAAAAAATCATCCAGGAAGGTATTGCCTACTTTGGCCACACCCCAATTACACGTTTAATCCACACAACTCTGCATCCCACTCCCCACTTCCACTTCAACTGAGGGAACCATTGTAACTAAAACAATTAGGGGAAGGAAAGCAAAGCCACACATTATGGTAGTCCACCCAATTTATCAAATTATAGGAGTAGACTGGTCTAATATAATATGGCCTTCCTTGCTAGATGTATTGACAAAGGTAGCCAAAAAGTAAAGGAAAGAAGAGAAGGAGGAGCTATAATAGGAAGTTTTCACAACATTTAATATGCCTGGTAATATCCCACACTAGGCCATGGAATTAAGGCACCAAGCTTCATAAAAGCCTATTTACAAGATGATTGAGTTCCCCTCTATAATGACCTTATTCGATCCTCCCATTGACTCCATCCAAAGGGTTAGTAAAAGGAAGATTGAAGATGACCATGGAACTACTATCATCCTTGAAGAATGAAAATCAATATTCTCCCTCATAAAGAGGCAAAATAGGTAGCTAAGAGAACTTATTTTTGAAGATAATATCTTAGACCTAGTTTAAGCACATAAGGATGTAGTGGTGGCTATCCATGAAGGGACATAACTAGCTTGTTAGGATCTAGAATAAGTGTGGGAACTATGGGTACAAATTGGGCAACTCAAAAAATAGTCAACAATCATGCATATTCCTACAAATATAGATGCTAAGGTAAGAGAGGCTACTTCAAAATTCTATGGCTCCCTAGAGGTCATGGAATTCATGAAGGCCAATATGGCACCTCATACAAGCCATTCCAATCAACTCTGCAACTCCTTGGGATAGGATAACACAAGGCTCAAAATGTTAGTTGCCTACACATGTAACTCACTATACAATCACCTAGACCTAATGACTAAATTTGGGGCATCTAATGCCTTTAATATTATAATCATTATACATGAGGAGATTAAGAGTGGTTGAAGGTGGTTATATCCATGATCCTAGACTATGAATCACACGAGTCCCAAACCCTTCAAATTTTGAATCATTTTAATTTATTCAAAGTAAAATATTCTATAGGTAGGTTAATTAGTAGAATAAATTTTGATAACATCATCTAAGAGGTGATAGATAATTTCAAGGAGAGAATTTAGGGTTTGATGATGGAGAATATTTAAGTAGAACTAAGCAAGGTAAGAAAGAAGGTGATGGAGGTGGAGATCTTTAGAAGTAAGTTTCAACTTACTAAATATGAACATGTGAGACTCCTCAAGCAAAGAAAGAGACTCCAACAACCTTCACTCCTTAACTTAGACACTATTTGGAAATAACATGAGGCATCAGATAAAGTTTACAAGGACAATGAACCAAATAAGAAGCAAGTTTCTGCCAGTAAAGTCATGCCTTCAGCTTCTACTCTAACTAAGACCCATGCAACACTCTAGCTAATACAACCCTAGTCTGGCATGCACCTTAATTTTGTACATGCACATGTTGCAATATATTTTAAATTCAGTTCTTTCTATTTATAACTCCCATTTGGTTTTTGACTTTGATTATAACTACATGTTTTAACCACTTCATGTAAACATTATGCAAAGACTTGGATGATGAGGAAAACCCTCCCAAAGATCTATAAATACTTTTTTATCATCCAAATCAAAAGTGTGAGAATTTTGGAATATAGAGGAGTGAGCCATTTTTGGTCATAAGGCATAGCATTTTGAGTATTTTCTTTCTGATTATGTGTAATTAGTAGTTATTTTTATGGGTGTTGTTTCAATAATCTACAAGTGTGCTAGTGCTAAAAATAGATTATTGATTTATTTTATTAGTATAATGATCCTATATGTGTAAATAACTATTAAATATTGGTGAATATTTATTAAAATAAATAATTTAAATATTGAATAATATTTTTTGAATGTGTATTTGTGTTTTCTTGGTATAGTTTTCTGAGTGTGTTTTGAAGCTACCTATGATAATTAACTTTGCCCAAGCCATAATATTCATTTAAATGGTGTGAATAAACTACCTTTAATGGATAAATATTTGTCTAATTCTAGTTAATTTTTGATAATTACGTTCTTTATATTATATATCCGTACTTGTTTACATGTGTACACTTACTACCAGAAATAGGTACTAGTTTTAAGAAAACATAGGTCTATCTAGAAGCCATCCATAGAAGTGATTATTTAAAGACCATAGGAGTTTTTTTACCTTACCTTACCCTCTCTTTTGTTTTTTTTATAATAATCTACCCACCTTAGATTAAAAACTAGCCACCCATCCAACTCACATAGGATTCCATCTTCTTGTTGGAATCACACCTCCATACAAGAAACCTTGTCAACAACCTACATATTTTACCACTATTTTGTCAATAGGTTAAATAAACCACATACCTAAAAATCATGCCATATATTGGAGTTTACCTCCATTGAGATCCTAAAATGTTATATATTACCTTATCAATTATGGTGTGCATAAAACCCACATCAATAGTTAGCTGGTGCTAGAAGGAGGACCCCAATTTCTTCCTTATAACAAAGGTTAACCATTGAATAGAGTTTCACTATAGTCACCCAAGAGAGTGACTATATATAATTTCTAGGCTAGTTTATTAGTATCACTCTTAACAAGCCATAGAAGACCTAGAGTTGTGTTAATATGTCTAATTCATAGCAACCCACTTCTGCTAAGGTAACCTTCACCCATAAGGAATGTTTTCCTTGATAATCAAGAAATGGACCAAAAATATCCTTGGATAGTTGGATCTACAATTTCCATCCCAAGGGATATACATTAACTTCCCTAGAACCCTAAAAAAATACCTACCAATATTTGCTCCTTCAAGAGCAAAGACAATAGAAGAGCACATTAAGCTCTTTAATGCCACACTAAAATTGATGAATGTAGTAGATGAAGATGTTTCATGTTGGTTATTTCCATTTAATTTGATTTATGCCACTTATGATTGGTATTTAAATTTAATATAAAATTCCATAACCTGTTGGGTGCAGTGTCAAGCAACTTTTCTTACATAGTTTAGATAGGTTACTAGTCTAGGGTTGGTATACCATCACTTCACCAACATCAAATGAGAACCTAATGAACCAATTTATGTATTCAACACAAAGTGGTAGAATATGTACAATTAATTGACCTGAGACTATAGACCACAACCAACATTGGCATTAGAGATGTACAAGAGTTCCCTAGACCCTATCACTATAGTATCCTTGAGAAAGGTTATTAATACCAATACTTTAGCATTAACATCTGAGGAAGTAATCAATATTGATAAAATATTCAATCCCCAAAAACCTATGAGACACAATAATAATAATGGGTTCCCAACACTTAATCCAATACCATATGTAAAGTAGAATGTGTCTAAATACAATCAAAACTAGTTATATGCACTACCCCCACTAACACATATGATGCAACCAAATCTCAAATACCTAAACACTCATGTGACAAATAATGGATACCATCATAATTAGCAAGTAGTTACTCTTTCTAAAGTTGTTATACAAAGTACATATTCTTCAAATGTTTAATTAAACTCTATGCAAAAGATGGTTAAGGGTTCAATAATGAATTTATAAACATGAAACAAAAATTGGTTAATACCAATACCTAGATGAGAAACCAGAACACTAGGTTCCTAAGATATAATAGGCCCTTTAATCAGCCTAGAAATAATTTTGATTAGTTTGGTAAACTCCCAAAAATCAACATCACTAAAATATCTCTCCATAATTAGCATATAATACACAACACACCCCAATATGGTTAGCTTTATTATGTAAATTTTTTTACAACATTCAAGATATTCCAAAGAGAAGTGACTAGGTAGGATCAAATGAATAATCTTCTAGAATCACATCAAGATCTAGGACCTGCCAACATAGCCATGTTCTTTGAGAATCATGAATTTACCTTCCCAAGAGAGGATGACAATGAACCTGAGAATAAGTCAAAAGAATCACATGATTTCCAATAGTTCTAGAGGGTTGAATATAATCTAAGGAATAAAAAACCTGTGACAACCTCAACTCCTCTAAATACCACATTAGTTCCACTTAATCCCAAGGCAAAAACAACCCCCTCCATAAAATGGAGTGATTCATTACTAAGAAAATATGAACCAAGAAAATTAAGTGGATACAACATCATAGATGATATGAATAAAATAAAGGTGAATATCACACTTCATGAGTTCGCTCAAATCATAAAATAGGAGTTACTATGAAGATCCATCACTGGAAAGATGGCTATGGAGAAGACTCAGGAATCTCTAAACAAATCCAAAGAAGTAAAAGTTTTTGATACTAATATCATCTACAAGAGTAAACCAAATGTACCACCCTTTCTACTGACCATAAAATCATTTGGTAAACACATCCATAATTTTTTAGTAAATTTTGGGGCACCTATTAATATTGTGCCTACTTCGATATGTAAAAATCTTGACCCTACTCCTAGTCCTTCAAAGATATTTGATTCCCAAATAAACAAAACCATGGTACCAGTAGTGGGATAGCTAAACAATGTGAATATTCAAATATAATTAGAACCAACAGTCCAAATGAATATTGATATCTTGGTAGTGGACATATTAGAAGGCTATGGATTATTACTGAGTAGGGACTGGTCTAAAATGCTTAGTGGATACCTTTCCATATATTTTTGACAAATTTGGCTACCGTGGAAATGGGTATAAAATCAAATATGAATTTATATAGAGCCCATAATGAATTATACCATAGCTAAATATAATGTCAAAAATGAAGATATGAAGTATGATTCTCCCTCATTAGGCATCTACAGTTTTACCATGCATAGTTTATTATAGAACACACAGCCTGAAGGATCAAACCAACTATGGACAATGTATTTTTATGGAACTAAGTCCAAGTAAGGATCAAAAGTGGGAATTTAGATAATCAACCCTTAGGTAAAGAAGTTTTTGTCCACTTACAGGTTACATTTTCTATGTACAAATAATAGAACTAAGTATGGGGCTATAATCTTAGGCTTACAGTTTGTACTAAAGAAAAATGTAAAACAAATTAAGGTATTTTAGGACTAAAATCTAGTAGTCCAATAGATAATAAATAAATACCAATGTAAAATATCTTATTTAAAGAATTATAATCATATAGCATGGGATCTGATCAAGAGATTTGAAGCTTTCAACATAATAACACTCCCTAGAGAGCAAAATCAGGCCACTAATTCATTGGTTGTAATTTCTACCAATTTGGAGTTATTACAAGAGTTTAAATTAAAGAAATTTTCTATTAAACTAATACCTATTCCATTTATTCTAGATGTGGATAATTTTTAGGTTTTTGAGGATGACTAGCAAATTATCTAGTTCTTGACTAATTCAGAAGAGTTTGAGTCCCAAATCATAGATGATAGAGATTTTAATCACCAAGAAGACAAATATAAAGTCATTCTCCTACTCAAATAAAATTGAATACCAACTTATTTAATCTCTTTAGAGAGGCCATTTGACTTAGATTCATGGGCACACCATTAGCAGACCAAGGTCAATCAATCTAATTTTAAGAATAAAAATTTAGGGGATGAACATAAACCATGTTATGTCAACATTGTTCTGAGTTGCACTTCAAAGGAGAGACAAAAAAATAAGGATCTAATTAATCAATATAGGTACATCATCGCTTGGACATATAAAGACTTAAAAGTATATGATCCATAAGTCATCACACATATAATCCCCTTGAAACCATATCATAAATTGTTTAGATAGAGACAAAGGTTAGTTAACCCTATAATCGAACCCCTAATTTAGAAGGAAGTGGAAAAGTTATTAAGCACTAAAATAATTTTTATAATCTAACATTCCACTTGGGTGGCTAATTTGGTCCCAGTAAGGAAGAAGAGCAAATAAATTAGACTCTTCATGGACTTCAAAAATCTAAACAAAGCCTCAGATAAGGACAACTATCCTCTACCTTCTTAGGAAGAAGTCATACAAATAGTAAGTGGCTCTGAAATGATATCCTTCCTAGATGGATTTTCAAGACACAATTAGGTATCAGTATAATTCAAAGATTGGATGAAGATAACATTTACTATGAAATAGGGAATGCATGCATATAAAAGGATGTCATTTGGTCTGATCAATACAAGAGCTACCTTCCAACACATCATGGACCACACCTTTAAAGGATTAATAGGGAAGTGCATAATTATCTACATGGATGACTTGATGGTATTTTCAAATAATCAATAAGATCATGTAAGGCAACTATAGTCTATATTTGAGTGGTGTAGGAAATTTGGTATTTCATTAAACCCAAAAAGAGTATATTTTACATTACTAAAAGTAAGCTATTGGGACACATCATCACAAAGGATGGAATTACTATTGATCTAGATAAGGTGCAATAAATTTCAAATATTCATCCCTCTAATATAAAAAAAGAATTAAAATCATTTTTTAGGAAAATAAACTTCATAAGGAAGTTAATTTTAGGATTCACAAAAAATTTCAAGCCCTTAAACACCATGCTAAAAAAGGATGCTAAGATAGAGTGGACCCCCAAAGCTAAAAGGTTTTCTTATGATATCAAAAATGTTATATTATAGGCTCAAGTTTTAATCAATCTTGACTTTACAAATGATTTATATATATATATATATATATATATATATATATATATATATATATATATATATATTCCTTCACTTTAGAACATATGATTGCTACAATCATCACTTAGAAGAAGGATGAGATAGAACATCCTATCAATTTTATGAGCACCAATTTGAAAGACACTAAGCTTTGATACTCCATGATTGACAAACAAATAGTCACCCTTGGTAAAGTAGTCACAAAATTTTACATTATATCTTAAGAAATAAAACCATCACTATTGTACATGATCCTATTGTCAGGCTTGCCTTATCACAATATGAGTTGGGAGAATGCTAAGGAAAATGGATGGCCAAGCTCAAAGAGTTTGACATATAGATCTAGCCTACAAAGATAATTAGAGGACAAGGCATTGTTCAAATCATAACTGAGACAAATCCTCGTATCACCATCAAAAGAGGTATGTCAAGCCCAGGTATCTAAAGTTAAATGGTGTATAGATATAATTTAGTACTTACTAATAAAAATATGTCTTCCAAAATATAATAGATAAAGAAAAGGAGCTTTGAGGCTCAAGGCTACTTAGTATATGATTAAAAAGGGAATCCTTTATAAATGTAACTATAAAAGAATCTATCTCAGATGTGTGGCTTCAGAGGAAGCTATAGAGATCCTAAATAATTTGCATTAAAATATAAGTAGTGGCCATCTTTTATGGAATACTATAGCTCAAAAGATCCTAAGGTCAGTCTATTATTGGCTAATAATTTTAAACTATGCTCACACACACATTAGAACCTACAATGAATGTCAAATTTTAGCTAAAAGAGACGTATACCTAGCCATGCTACCACAACCAATTGTTGAAGGAAGGCCATTTTCCTAATGGGGTTTATACTAAATTGGCATGATCAACCCAAATTATTCAATTGGCCATAAATTTGTACTCATAGCCACATACTATTACACCAAATGGACTAAAGCTATCACTATGAAACATTATAGAGATAAGTCATAATTTTTTTGAAAGAACATATAAAAAATTGATTTGGCACACCCATTTCTCTGGTCTATGACAATGGAACTAATTTCATATCAACAAAGTTTATTGAGTGGGCACATGACAATCAAATCATCATTAAGTCAGCTTTAAACTTTACCCTTAGGGAAATGGGTTAGCAAAGTCAACGAATAAAAATTTGATTGATGTAATTAAGAAATCTATAGGAGACAAGCCTAGAGAATGGCACAATTTATTAAAGTATGCTCTTTGGGTACACCATACAAGGCACAAGCAAGATCTTAATGCCTCACCTTTTTTGCTAGTGTACTGATAAAGACCTATCTTTCTTATTAGATTAAATCTACCCACTTATTAATTCATTTAAAATTACATGGAGCTTAGTGACAAAGATGAGTCTAGACTCTTAGATATAATTTAAATGGAAGACCCTAAGAATGAGGCATTACAAATGTTCAACAAACATCAAGACTTAGTTAAATGTTGGTTTTATAAAAAGGTGAAAGTAAAAGCATTTAGGATTTCAAACCTAATGCTACTATGGGATAAAGCCCATGAAAATAAAGGACAACATGATAAATTTTCCCCATTATGGATTAGACCTTATCAGATTTCAAAAATCATAGGAGATAATGCATTCTAATTGAAAGACCTTCAAGTTAATGAGCTAACATATCTGATAAATGGATAGTTTTTGAAGTATTACTTCAAGGATATTATGTTTATGGATATTATTGATTAAGGATTATAAAAATAAGTTTCGATTAGGAGTAGATTAGATTTTCTATTTTCTAGACTAGTCTTTCCTGCTTTTCATTTTTATTTCTTAGATTAGATTTCAACGTTTTCTTAGATTATTTGTTATGTGTTTTCTTGGATGATTAAAATTGTGTTTATTTTACTTTGACAAATTTGAAATTTAGACTTACCATGATCACAACTAGTGAAAAAGGGAAATTAGAAGCTATGGAAATTTGGACTAGCTCATAAGTGGGATGTATCCCTAATTTTCTTTGGGTATTAGGATAAATCTAAGTAATCATGCATTATTGTAAATGATATCAAAGTTGAATACCTTTACCAAGGATGTGGAAGTTGCTCTCAAAGTTTTATATGTGAACTTAGAAAATTTTCCTATTTCATTGGATCAAATGCACTCATCACCTAAAACCTGCTAGAAATGATAATTTTAGGTCTAGATTTGGCTAGTGGGTACATCCTAGTAATGATTTTTCTTAAAATTTTAATAGCTCTCTAGGCTTTCATTTCTTCTCCCATATATAAAACAAAAAAATAATGACGATTTATAAGAATAAAATAAAATCTGAAGAAAAAGGGCTCACATGATAAAATAAGGTCAATGTACCATGCATCACGATCAAGTAAAATGGAAATAATGAAGTGAGAAAAAAAGGAGCCAAAGGTACCTCTGTTGGGAATATGCACAACTAGCTGGCAATAGAGTAATGCTTGAGCCTCCCTTGTTTTCTAAATTATAATAGATACTAGAATGAGACCTAAAACCATGTCAAAACCTTAGAATATCTCATCATAGTAGAAGTTAAATGAAACTCACATTATGACACACATAGATAAAAAAAATTGAAATTAAGTATGTGGTGTAAATCTACTTATTAGTCTCTTTCATGTTTCTAATTTAAAATATTCTTTTGTGACACACTTTAGGATTGATTCATTGTTGTAAGCCAAAGGTATAGGTTCTTGAGTACTCAAGAGTATTACCCCTATGAGTAATCATTTACTGCACCCAATATCCCCTCTTTCCATAAGAAAAGGGGACCCACCTTTTTTCTAAAAATGGCCTTTGATTTTGGTATTGGTAGCATTGACATTGTATATCTTTATGAAATTGGATTTACTTTTTTGGGTTTTTTGAATTAGACCCTTAGAGAATTTTTCATGGATAAATGTTTTATGAAGTAGACACTTTAGATTTTTGTCAAAAAATAAATTACCTTCGATAGGTTGCCCTTTTAATTTTTTTCCTTCTTTGTCCTTCTTAGCCAAATCTTTTAGACCTTTTATTCAAAAGAATTTTCACCTTTCATGCCCAATGGATCTATCTTTCCCTCTTTATGCAACCTACCCTTCAAGATTTTGTAAATGATCCTTAAGTGTATGGTAGTACCCTTTAGGAAATCAAACCAATCATTTTATCCTCTACAAAGTATACCATTCAGACACTCATTTCCATGAAGTTGATACTCTCAAGTCTTTCTCACCTACCATTTAGGACCCTCCTAGCCAACCCTTTAGCCTTTCCATATTTAACCTTTCCACTCCCCTTTGGCCTTATCTTATAGGGCACATACCCTTTATGTCTGTCATAAAGTACCCTTTGACATCTCAAACCATTCAAAATTACCTTCAAACTATTCTTTCAAGACACTTTAGTCATTTCTTTAGAACTTTTATTTTGAGCATTTTTGTCTAATGGAAAATCTTCAAAGAAATTATTTTGAATGACACTTCCCTTTCAGAAATCTTGAGCCTACCCTTTGGATTTTTTTGAAGCTACCCTTTGGGATTTTTGAAAAGGTCCCTTATGTGTATAGACATATCTTTTAGGAATTTTTAGAAATGCCTTTCATCCTTTTCCTTCAAAACTTTTATTCCATATCCTTACCTTATTCCTTTGGAACTTTTATTTTGGGACATTTTTTTTATACACAAATCCCAAAACAATTATTTTAGGGTACCTATCCTTTTCTCTCCCCCACAAATACCCTTTGGACTTATGACAAAGTATCCTTCAGTGTGATGACTAACCCTTCAGAACCTTTTTATTGAAATTATATCCTCATCCCAATTTCCTCTAAACATTATACCTAAAAAAATTCTACCCTCCATGTTAGAGGCACATATCATTTAAATTTTTTGAAGCTCCCCTTAATCATAGGGAAATACCCCTTTGAAATGTTAAACTACCATTTGGAAATTCTAAAGTAGACCCTTTAAGACTCATGCTCTAGACCAAAGTACCCTACAAGTAGACCATTTAGATAAAAATTACCCTTTAAGGGAATTTAAAAGGTCCTTAACTATGTAAATTAACCCTTCAAAATTAGTGTTTCAGACTCCTCACCATAATGATATATTTCCTTAAATAAATTGTCTCAGATATTTTGCCTGAAATAAATCACCAAAATAAATAATCCTCTAGTGTTGACTCAAACATATTTCATTTGATGTTAATATAAGAACCTTAACTTTTAATCATGCCTTAATTTCATCCAAACAAGGGTAAAATATTTCCTATTAACATTAATAAATACCCCCACCAACCTGAGGTGATAAATTTGAATTAAAAGGAACAAAGTTAACATTACATATTTATATAGCACAAATTGGTATTTAATGTAAGATATTATATATGTGATACACAACCATTATAATCATCATTTTCACTCAAGACATCTTATGATTGAAGTATCCTTGATTCCTAGTAGCACATAAGAGCCCTAGTTTCTATTTTTAAAGAGCATACAATAGACTACAAGTAAGCTAGAGATAAGTCAATCACATTTGTATATGAGTATACATAGCAGGTAGCATATTGAACAAAGAAATAAAAAATGCACATCCATGGCATCCTCATCAAGGTTATCATGGGGAACTAATCCTCCCTCTAAGTTCTCAATTAAGGATTCCACAGAGTTTAAGGACAATGTATTCGATGCAAAGGTATTTGATAACAAATATTAAAATTACTCATAGCTATGGGATGTTATAGATGTAGTGGATGATTTTTTATTAGATGATGAAACAATAATAGAAATAAAGTTGTTTTTTAAGGAATTATTGGCTTACAAATGCTAAATGTTGTATTTCACTACTGCCAAACTAGAGGTCATGCCATGCATAGACCTTCTCAAAGATTTTTTTTGTAGGAAAAATATCGCAAGATGCATACTTGCTTCATTCTCATAGTGATATAGTGCTCACGTGAATCTCCAAGGATGATTTTCAATTGTATTTTTCTCTTGCCAAACCAGATGCCTACTTTGACAAGCACACCTTGGTGTAATTCAATATATAGAATTCACTCCAGGGAGCACTGCAATCATGGTTAGTACCCAATGAAACCATGACATGGAAAGGTAAGAATATGAGTGGATCATTATTGATTAATAAATTTATAATTGGCATCCACATAAGTATGGCTTTGTTAAATAGATTATATGGTATGCCCAATATTCATTTTATAAACCTGGATTGGGTACCCTTACTTTATATGATATTATTACATGATGTTGTTTATGCCTTGGGAGAAATAATTAGATTTAGGCTAAGGGAGAAAATTTTTCATAAGGATAATTGTCTTACCCTTACAAGATCTTTTTATATGATGTCTTATCTAGTTGACGTGGTCATGGGTACATCTTATAAAGACCTAGGTAGTTTATGGTCCCTATCCATAGACTTCATTAAGAATAGAATATGTGACCATTACCTATTAATGCACATATATGCCTACCAAATGAAAATGGTTAGAATACATGAGGATGTATACCTATAGATATGGTAAACTATCTATGGCTCCCCAATGCCATGTATTGGAGGGAACATTGTGAAAAACTTGACTAGGAAGGATGACTACTTCTTATATCTAGATATCATAGTTATATTGATTTGGGGAAATAAGGTGGAATCCCTATGTCTTCCCAAGCATGTACCTAATAAGTAATCAAAGAAATATATATATTTATAGCTATGGAACAACATAGAGGAAGAATTGGATAGACAAAAGAAGGCTTTCATCTTTGGGAGTCTTATCACCATTGGCAAGATAACATACATGATGAGGAAACATCTTATTGATGTTGCAAAAAAGAGAAACCTATATGGTTTCCCAATAATGTTTTATAGATATTGAGACCATCATGGGCACATCTAACAACACATTCATGGATTCAAAATCCCTTATTTCCACCAGTGATATTGTTATGATTTGCTTTGTTTGAATTCTACAACCGATGAGGAGGTATTAGAGTGGGAAAAGATAGATAGTTTATAAGAAGATAATTTGAGTATGATCCAAGAAAATCTCACCATCACCACCAAGGAATTGGACAAATAAAAATCCCTTTTTAGAGGATATAATCATTCATACTTCTAGATCAAGCAATCTCATGAACAAGGAGCTTCTTCTTCTTAAGGACCCCCCTTGGAATTAAAGTTGAATATAGTCAAGAAAGAACTTGGGATTATAGGATCAAGTGTAGGAAGAAGATGAGATTAAGGAGACCCCATTAGTTTAGACTCTGATGAAGAAGATAGACAAACTATTGATACCATTATTATTTCCATTGCTACCCCCATTGTGTCTCATTTTTCATCAATTGGGGTAGTACCTACACAAGAAATAGTCCCTTCTTCTCATGATTATTTTACTCAAGAGAGGGATCCCTTGGTTTATGTTAGGAAACCAAGGACTCCCATAGGTAGTAAAACAACATAGGTATCAATAGGCATCCTTATATTACCTCTCAGCTTAGAATCACAAGGAGATGAAGCTATCATCTAAGACTAGATAAAGGACTTAAATGAGGAGGTTGAATTAGAAAAATCAAAGGCTCTCAGTCTTCATTATACTCCCATCGAGCTATATCTTCAAGGTACCTTGAGCCTCCCTACCTTTTCTTTAGCCTCAATTTAATTTTTTATGCCCCCATCCCCTCTATATAAGTTCCTACCATCTCATCCACTCCTCTCATTGATCCCTCTACCATCTCCACTACATATTTTCCCATAACCATTCCTTTTATACCCACTAGTATTTATAATATGAGAATTCATAGAAATAATAAAGTATCTAGGAAGGTGATAACCACTTTGGCCACATCCCAATTACATGTTCAATCTACACAACTTTACCTTCCACTCCCCACTTCTTATTATACTAAGGAAAGCACTATAACCAGCACAAATAGGGGAAGGAAAGCAAAGCCACACATTATGGTAGTCCACCAACTTCCTCAAATTGTAGGAATGGATTGATCTAATATTATATGGCCTTTATTATTAGATGTCTTGATAAGGTTAACCATGAAGAAAAGGAAATAAGAGAAGGAGGAGATATAATAGGAATTTTTTGTCATAACCTTTTATATGCTTGAAAAGATACCACACTGGGCCATAGAATTAAGGCAACAAGCTTTGTAAAGGCCTAATTACAAGATGATTGAGTTACCCTCTATAACTATCTTATTCAATCCTCCCACTAGATCCATCCAAAGGGTTAAGAAAAAGAATCTTGAAGATGAACTTCACTCCTTAACTTAGATAAAGTTTAAAAAGATAAAAAGGTGAATAAGAAGTAGGTTTATACTAGTAGAGACATGCCTTTATCTTCTACTCCAACTAAGACCCATCCAACACCTAGAATGCACCTCAATGTTATAATAGTCCTTGTTTAGCTTCCTCTATGAGATTAACTTATTATTTTGTACATACACATGTTTCATTCTATTTTAAAATCAATTCTCTCTATTTATAACTCCCATTTGGTTTTTGAATTTAGTTAGAACTACTTGTTTTAACTACTTCATGTAAACATCATGTAAAGACTTAGAGGATGAGGCAACCCCTCCCAAAGATCTATAAACACTTTTGTATCACCCACAACAAAAGTGTGAAATAATTTTGGAATATAGAGTAGTGAGATAATTCTAGTCATCATGCATAGTATTCTGAGTATTATCCTTCCAATTCTATGTTATTAGTAGTTATTTTTATGGGTGTTTATTTAAATAATATTTAATTGTGATAGTGTTATGAATATATTATTTATTTATTTGATTAGGATACTAATCTTATATGTGAAAATAGTTTGTAAAGATTGGTGAATATTGATTAAAATAACCAAGTTAAAGATTGAATCATATTTTTGGAATGTGTATTTGTGTTTTCTTGGTATATTTTTTGAGTGTGTGATGAAGCTACATCTGATAATTCACTTTGCCTGAGCCATAATCTCCTTTTAAAGGGCATGCAATATTTTTCTGAGGCTAGTGAACTTCCTATACTTTTTTATATTTGTAGCCATACCTATTTGTATGTGTGCACTTACTTCTAGCAATAGGTACTAGTTTTAAGAGAACAAAGGTCTACCTAGAAGCCATTCATAAAAGTGATTGTTTAAAGACCACATGAAATTATTTTATGCCTTACCTTACCTATCCTTGGTTTTTATTATAATAATCTACCCAACTTAGATTAAAAACTAGCCACCCATCTAACTTGCCTAAAAGACAATCTTCTTATAAGAATCACACCTCCATCCAAAAAACCTTGCCAACAACTTGCATACTTTACCGATATTCCATCAACAGGCTGAAAAAACCACATACCTACAACTCATACCTTGGAGTGGATTTTACCTCCATTGAGATCCTAAAATGTTAGAGGTTACCTTATCAACTATGGTGTGTATAAAACCCACATCAACAATACCAATAATAAGAAAAACAATAAACATACAAACACACAATAAAAAGTAAATTAAATTTAGAAAAGAATTTGTGTGATAATAAAGCATTAATTTTTGAGACCAAGGGTATGAAAAAAATTGTGACTAGGGAAGGGGGAATATAATAATAAGGAAGTGTTGTTCATGCTAACTCCAAATGCCCCATGCAATTTGATATTTCCTACATAGTCCTATGAAATTTAAGATAAATGTAATTCTCCCAAGGAGTTAGGATTGAATGAAATTGTTGACATGTTAAGAATATAGATTATAGAAATAAAATAGGAACAAGGACTCACAAAATAATGAGATCATATAAGTAAAATGCTTGCCAAAATATAAATAAATATACTTATAAAACATTGAGATCATGATACAAGGGATGGCTAAGCTAACATTAGAGAACTGAGCATTGCTTACTAGTCTAATTATACATCAATACATTATAAATTGACTAGAAATTGAGCATAAAAAATGAAAAGTATGATTAGGGATAAGAACATGAACAAGTGAGATAGAATGGTTAAACTTGCAAAATGACAAGAGTGTAAATTAACTCATAAAATGGTCAGAGCATAAGATTTTAATCATAAAATGATGAGAACATATAAGTATTAGGCTTGATAAAATAGTAAGAGATATGCTCATGAAACATTGAGAGCATGACATAAGGGATGGCTAAGATGACCTTAGAAAACTGAGTGGTACCTACATAGTCCGATTAGACCTTAAGTCACTATAGTTCAAACATAAATTAATCATAGAAAATGATAAGTATGATCAGGGATAAGAACATTAACAAGTGAGATAGAAAGGTTAAACTCATAAAATAGTGAGAGCATGAAATGTGAACTCACAAAATGGTGAAAGTGTACTAATAAATCATAAAATGATGAGAGTGTAAAATTAACTCATAAAATATAAAGAACATGAAATGGGAATGTTAGGCATTTTGGAACATTATACCCATAAGGAATCACTAGAAAAGGGAAAACCTATTTTATCACCAAGATGGGATTGAATAGAAAATGACAAGATTGGATAATAATGGATGATAGGTAGATGAGGAATCACCAAGGACAATTTCACATAAGAACCAAAATGTCTAGTCATCAAAGTGTGACTAAGAGGATATACTAAGATATTTTGAAGAAAAAGTCTTAAAACACCTTCCACTTGCTTATTAAGATCAAGACATGACAAAAAATTGGCCCAGGGTAGGATGAATAAAAAGATGGATCAAGACAAGGCAATATGATGGGAATGGAACATATTTTAATGTACATAAGGATGACCCCAAGTGTCAAGTTACTTTTAGAATAAAAATTATTTACACATGATGCCAGAAACTTGGTTTTCATTAATGTACCTACCTAAGGTGCCATAAACATGGTTTTCATCATTAGATGGATTATTTATATTTCTCTTTTGATTTTTTGATTTTTTTAATATTTTACATCTCAACTCAATGGAGGATGATTAGATACATAGTTTTGAATGTCTATGTAGACACTCAAAAATTACCATAGTTTTAGATGTTGAAATGCCTAGAACCCCTACTTGACCTTGAAACTAGTTCATCACCTAGTTGACTTAGCCCACTTATTAATTTACTGACTTAACTTTCTAATTCACCTCTCTTTTAACTTTTTTTCATTTAGACCTTGACCATCGATGGTTAGCATAACCATCGATGTTTAGCCTGACCATCGATGGTTATGCCATCCAAGCTTGCTTTAAAAGCTTTACCAGCTATATGAGATAAGCATGGATACATTTTTAGCAACTTTCCTTATGTGATGCTAACAAGCTTTAAAGAATCATAAATGGAAACTTTATCCTCCATTACAATTAGTAACTTCTTCAGTTACATTTAGTAACTTCAACCTATAAATGGAGAAAGGTAAGAGGAGAAATGGATCAAGAAATATAGTAATTTATGTCCAAGTTATCTTGCATATAGGTATCCAATGTCCCTTAAGAAAAAAAGAAGCATCAACAAAGACCAAAACCTCTATTGGGATCACTTTCAAAGGCCAAACTACTATCACTCTAGCTAAATTTCTTTAGCATTCTATCATTAGGTTACACATATTTCATTCTTATTTTCTTTAATCTATTTAATTCCTAACCTCCCTACCCTATCCATACCTATCTTTATCTTATTTTCCATCCTTCAGATCCATAACATCCCTCTATTTTACCAATTACCCAATCTGCCATTACTTTTTTTAACATTCTTAGTATTTTACAAGTAACCACCAATAGTTAACCTAACCACTAATGGTCACTTCAATTGTCGATAGCCAACCAATTGCTAATAGTTATCCCAACCTCTGACAATTCACCTAATCATCAATGGTCACTATGGAAGAAAATAATAGCAAGTTATTTTCACACCCTTAACCCTAACCAAACCTTATTTTTTGTGTTCTTACTTGTTCATAGAGACTTTTCTAATTTTGTGAACCTAATCCCAACTATATTAGCATTAATATTGACCCAGTTTTACTATATTTAGTCATTTTTTAAAAAAAATACTTTCATCTCATCTTAGATGAGGTTACTTTCTAGTTATTGAATACAGGTTATTCTTTCTTTTCATTTATATCAACTTAATTGTTATAAATAGTGGATTGATAGCCTCCTAGCAAGAATATGCTTCTTGGATCTATCCCATGTTAGGAAGTCCACTCAATCATCTATTTAAAAACCCCTTTTTACTGTCTTTCTTATCTATAGGTTATTCTTTCCAAGCCAAAGAGGAGTTCCCATCATCATCTAGATCACGTGCACACTTTATCAAGTATTATTTTACACACCCTATTACGAGTTTCATTACTTGCTTCCAAATTAATTAATGAGTGGAAATTAATCTTAAACATTTGGCAAACCCAATGGGACCTCGCATCCCTTTTTCTTCCTTTATTGTATGCCCATTGAATGAAATCTAAAATTTCTTTTGGACTTAAAATAAATATTTTGCATACATTGATTGCTTGCTTGTTTTAGTTCATATAGTAACTTAAAGGAAAATTAATTAATCATATTTTTCACTCTTGTTATCACACACTTATCCAAACCACATACTCAATCAACACATCAAAACATACTTGAGACAAGGATCGACTAGGATTTCATCACCTAGTAGTAAACCTTACCCTTTTTTGTCATTCTTACTTAGAGGTCATTACTAAGGGAAGAACCAACTCAACTCTGTAGCTTAGTATAAAATCTTAAATTTAATATATTTTTAATAAACACCAAACACCCTTATCACTATGGTGTATGAAGTGAGGCGGTAGGCCCCAATAACAAGCCACATACTAAAGATCAATATAGATTTCTCTCTTGAGCACCTATACATAACTTGAAACCAACCTTAGATTTCCTCTTTAGTACTTTATCTATAAACCAAATTTACTCTTTAAAATCTCTAAGGCATAATACAAAAGTGATTTAAAAATAACACTAAGTTGTTAAATGCACTTTTAGTGTATGTTGGGATTTCCTTGAGTTATTTTCTTTTAGTTGCTCTTTGTTTGAGGTGTGAGTTTCATCATTTTATCTCCTATTTCCTTTCATGGTCTCTATTAGATAGTAGTTGAGGAATAAAACCAACCAATAACCACCTTCTTCATTTTCTTCCATGGAGTATACCTCTAATGTTGAGGGTTTCCATCATTTTTCCCCCTCCTACTAAGCCTCTGATTATTGTTAAGGGTGATATGGATTTCACCACCTTCCTCAATAACAACCCCACAGAACTTCAACATTACTTAAACACCTTATCTAGCCATACCCATTTTGCTTTAGTTCCTTTTATGGATCCTCCCTATGGTATGCCTTCCCATCTTCTAGTGGGTGCCACCTCAACCCAACTAATGCTCACCCAAGCCTCTTCTTCCTCCAATATCCCACCTAATACCACTCAAATTATATCCAACATCCCAACCAGTAACCAAACACCTAATACCCCAATGAATACCTCCAACATTGGATCAACTTTACCTCTTGTTACTTATACTCTTTCTACCATGGGGGTATCTTCTACCCTTATTTCTACCACTACCCTTAGTTTAACCAATGCACCAACTTCTACCCCACATCAAATTTTGGTACTTTCTATACCTCAAACCCTCCCACCTATTAGAACTAGAGTTACCACCCACTAACAACCAACTAGAACTTTCATACACCCAACCCAATCTATGTCCATTTTTCCATCCACCAACCCAAACATACCTCTAACCCAACCCATATCAGCCTCCCAATAAGTACCCATGACATCTTACCCATATATTTCTAACCCAAAAGGATATATAGCACCTTTCACCCCACCATTTGTGTTAATCAACCCTTATGGGGAATTATCCCAACCTCCTATGACCACATACCAATATTTGGCTTCTTCAACACCCTCTATCACTTATCCATACATTTTTTCCACCTAACCTCAACAAATCTTACCACCTAATTATGTATCTTCCCAACCTCAAATGGATTTGGTTAAGATGTTAATAGAAAAAATGACTAACCTAGATTCATCAATCTCTGGGTCTCAAAAAATTTTATCCTATGATCAAATCTATAATGAACCCATCCATCCATTCATTCTTATCCTTCTAATTTGGAATTACCCAAGTTTTCCAAATTTTAAGGCAAGGATGACCCCTAACAACATTTAAGAACATTTCATCATTCTTATTATTTGATCGCATATGATGTTGCTCTCCTCCTTCCTACCTTCCCCTTGTATTTATTAGGAATATCCCTTAATTATTATAGTGATCTTACCAATCACTTCATATTTGTATTCTCCCAATTATCCCAAATTATTTTAGATCACTTCTCAATAAATATATCTAAAAAGGTTTGTATTACTGACCTCTATTCTATTAAGTAATTTGATGATGAATTAATTATTGATTTCATATCTAGATGGAGAGGTCTCATCAACCAAATTTATTTCTCCTTACCCTAACATAATTTGATTGAGTTCTTCTCTTTAGTTTGTACCAAACATATTTCCCCCACTCTTCAAGTTAAAACTTTCAAAACTTTTGATGGGGCATTCACCATGGCACGTAAAATTGAAAACTAAGCCATTAACACAGGGATATTGAAATTGTAGAACAAGAATTCTAACTTTAAATTTAATGACCCTCCCTCCACTAAAACCACTAACCAATATAACCATACCCATACCAAAAACAAAAGTATTTGTAAACTCATTTATCCTAAAAACTGATCCACCACCAACTATCAACCAACCCCATCAAACCAATTTGTCTAACCCTTCCTACCAACAAAACCAAAACCAAAATTGAGCTACTCCAAAAAAGTATAACACCATAAGGGAGTATTATAATTAGTTTTGGAGAAATTAATCAAATATAAAATAACCAAAATTTCACCTATCAAACCACCCTAACAATTTGATGCTTCTTTCCCCATGCGTAGTTAGTACAACAAGAATGACCATTGTGACTTTCATTGAGTTATTAGACATGACATCAATAGATGAAATACCTTAAAACATCTTATACAAATCTTAATCGATAGTGGAGAACTTCCATTTGATAACCTTAATGCACCTCTTAATCAATCCCTTGACATCTTCCACAAAGCTTTTCCCAATCATGCTCCTTCTACCCATCACCATGATACAAAATTGAAATCATCTTACTCTCATGAGTCACATACAATAAACATTATTATTTTTGATCCCATTGTTGAGTATACCACTAATAAAACTACTTATTCCTCCATTTTACCCACAAAATTAGTGGACTCACCTTTTATTCCTTTAGATACCCAAATAAAGGAACCAACTACCACTCTCTCTTCACTTGACGATACCTTATATTTATCTACCTCTCCTTTGATGGAAATACCAAAGGAGACAAAATTTACTATAACAATTTATTATTACTCCACTCCACCCATTGAAGTGGTATAAATTCCCTCCATTCCTTTGCACACTCAAACAAAGGAAGAACCATGACCACACCTTCACTTGAGGAGACCATACATACATCTCTCATCATAGAACCATCCATTCCCTCATTGGAAACTATCCCACAAGAGAAAGTTACCTCATCCACCCAACCACTAATTTTGGAACCTTTCATTAAAAACAAATATGGAGAAATCATTCCTTCTTCTCCACCTAGGGGATTAATTTTTGAAACCAATTACCAAGGAACCAAACCCATCTACAAGCCCTTTCTAGAGTAGTCCAAAGTTTACAGTTCACCTCCCAACCCAACTTTGATAGAGCCACCTTTTGGCATCATCTAGGGCTTCCTTACCAAAAAAATTTGTATCCTCAACCTTGCTTGAATCCACCCTTAAACCCATTATTAAAACTCCATCAAATACCTCTTCTTCTAAAACCATAGGTGAACCATCCCAACCACCTCCATATAACATTTCCAAATCTCCCTATGCCTCTTTCACCAAACCTATCAAAAATATAGGAATTCTTCCCATGTCTATTTAAACTCACCCCTCTTTGAAGTTGGACTTAACTCCATCTTGTCCACTAAAGAAACCCCCAACCAAACCAAATAAGAAGGTAGATTTTCCTAAGCCTTTACCTCAAACTAGACCAAACCACCTCCTTCCCACTTACCCTCTACCTTAGGAACCCATCCTTTTACCATCCCAATTACCTATTCTTCCTCTAGTAAACCATCCCCTTTTGCTCTACCTACACCTACCAAATCATCTCATTCTCCATCATTATTAACTAACCTATCCACCTCTACTTTCCCACCTATATCCAATCATTTATCATCTAAATCTTCCACTTTCAAATCATTCACCCCAAAATCAACCATAACTAAGAAATCCCAACCACCAACTAAAACCATTCCACCACCTATAACTTCTAAGGTGAAAATTACTTCTAAGAAGGCTCCCACCCCTAAAACTATAAACACCTTTTAATGAATCTTACTCAATTATCCTACAAAGGTTATTTCAAACTTCTTCCATTAACTTACCACATATCAAACCACTCTACCCTTCCAATACCAAACCCTCTTAGTCCAATGATAACTTGATCTTTTCCTACCATAGGGCACTGGAACATGACATAGAGAACTACAAATATCTCTAATAACTTATTCATAGCCTATATGATGAAGATGATCTATTATTAGATGAACCTATTTTACCTCCATTATCAATCCAACCATCAACTCCACCTATCCAACATTTACCTACTCACCCAATCTCACCCAAGAGTGAGGAGGAGGAACTGAAGCAACCATAAAACTTGATAAATACCCCCATCCACATTATTCATATGGTTACCTAATCTTAGACCCAATAGAAGGATAAGGGAAAATCTCAAGTCTCCATTCTTTGGACATACCATTCAACTCCTCAAACTGATAACCAAACCCAAACACCTACATCTTCACCTATAAAACAACCAAAACCTAAAGTATCGATTTTGTGTGCCTCTCCTTCCAACCCTTTTAAATCCATCTAGGGTATTGTGAATGTTGGTTGAATATTTTGTCAATCAACGTATTGATAAACAAAATAGGTCTGATCATCCAAAGTAGGAAGATTGGTCAGCCAAATGTGTAGGTTTACCACATCAAAAGGGGACTAATCTCTCCTCTCATCAAGGGGATGTTCCCTATATATATATATATATATATATATATATATATATAAACAAAAAATAATACTCAAGGGTAGGATAAATCATTCAACTCTCTTTTTTCAGAGATGATGCATGCAAATCAAAGGAGAAATCTTAGGGATAATGATAGAAAGCACTCCTCTTCTCTTAGAAGTACCATTCAACAAACCACAAGAATCTTCCTGGTAGTAATTGCAAAATGTAACCAAGGTCGTAGTAACTAGCAAATTGAGATGTAGCACAAAGTCTCCACCTGAATTGCCCAAGAGTGAGATATGAAGGAAAATGAGGGCACAAAGTCATCCCAAGGTCCTTTACACAAAAACAAAAAGAAAACACACTAGATTCAATTATGGGGGCACAAAGTCTCTCCACAGTTGGCTTCAAGATGCCTTCCTGACTACTTTCACTAATTCTGCTTATTGAATTAAAAGAATAGAAAATATATTAAGGAAAAAGACATAAGAATAGTTTCCCCAAAAAAAAAGATATCACAGCTCAAAGTCTAAAAAGTCACTTTCTTTCTTATTCTAATAACAAAGTATGATCAACAATCTGAGCTCAAAGTCTCAGTAATGCCTTTCAATTTGGGTAGAGTTTTGTTTATGATCATCTAAGAGAGAGATATTTTTACAATAAAAGAGAGTCCCTTATATAGCCTCTTCAAGAATGACTTGAGAATAGTAACACATCATGTTGAATTTAAATTTGTTAAGAAGACATGCTAGAATTTAGGGGCATTTACCCATTTACTTTTCTCAATGGAGAGAAATGGGTCGTGCTATTGAAAGTTTGCATCTTTCAATGTCAACCTGGGGATCTGCTTCTAGAAACATATCTGATGCACAAATGTTTTTTATCCTTCCTCATTGTTCCTCCTTTTTTGGTTAATTGAATGAGGTCCTTGATTCAATTTGATGCTTTGTTCCTTAGTCGCTTCTTGCTGGTCTTGTGCTTAAACTTCTAAGGATCAACAGCTATTTTATTGTTGTGATTTTAACATTTGCAGGCATGTCACTTTCCTCAGTAATTCCTTCAGCTTAGTCATTTGGTCTTTCTTGAAGGGGACCTACCTTTTAGGGCCTTGAGAAATGGTCCACTTTGGGTTGAGAAGAGCCCCTCGCAAGGGTATCTTCCCTTCAAGCTATCTTTAGATGGCCTTCGGGATTCTCTCTTCTGGTGGGTCACTAAGCTCTTTGGCTCTTCTTTAAGGATTTTAAAAATCAAAAGCTATTTTATGAACTTTAAAATTGATGTTCGCGCACCTATCACTATGTTTGAATTTCCAACGGCTAGTTTGTTGTTCTTAACTTTGACATCTTTAGGTGCGTCACCCCTTAGAATTTCTTCAGCTTTCTCTTGTTTTACATCCTCCCAAAGGGAAGGTGACCCTTTGAATTTGGGTAAGTGTCCTTTAATTTGGAAGTTGAGAATCCCCCATAAGGGCACCTACCCTTTGGGGTCCTTCAGTGGCCTTTTGTCTTCGGAGTCCTTCAGAGCTTTCCCACGGACATTTTCTTGCGAACAAAAAGTCTAGAAGAATTATTTTAGCTGGCTTTGTCTTTGGTCTTTAGAAATTCTTTCAAGCTTTTCTCCCATGGACTTTCCCAAATTTATTCAGACTTTTTATTCAAAGGAATTCCTTCGGACAAAATTTTGAAATAATTTGTTTCTTGCCTTAGTCTTTGTGGGAGTTTCATTTGTAGCCTTTCCAAATTCCTTCAGACTTTTTATCTGAAGGAATTCCTTTGGACAAAAAGTCTAAAGGAATTATGCCTTTGTATTTTGACTTCCTTAAATAAAATTTTGAAATAACTTACCTTTGTGGCTTCCTTGAAAATGACCCTTTCGAAGGGTGATTTTGTCAACCAAGTGCCCTCTACAAGGGCACTTGTCCTTGGAGAGGCTCTCTTGAACTTTTGCATTGAACCGCTCCTTTGAACCAACCATTGAACTTAGCTTTGAGCCAACTGAGTGAACCAAAGCATTGAACCAACTGAATTGAACCAACTTTGGTTCAATTGTTTAATGGTTCATTCCCTTTGATTTGGGTAAGTCCTTTTGATCCTCGTTGAACCAAATACATTGAACCTATTAAACCTTGAACCCAAGTGGTTTAATGGTTCAATGATTCAATGGTTCAAGCCTCAAAAATGTGTTCTTTTGATTGAACCTGCTTGTAGAAGCCTTTTAACCTGACTGTAGAAGCCTTTAAACCTAATTATAGAAGCCTTTAAACTTGACTATAAAAGCCTTTGAACCTGGAATCAGTTGAACTCTTGTTGCTAATGTTGAACCTTTAAACCTATTGAGCCCATTGAACCAAAATGGTTCAAGGTTCAACAGTTCAATCCTTGCTTAAAAGCTTGTTGCTAAACTCTTTTGGTTAAACCTGGTCATTGAACCAACTTTGAGATTGCCTAAGTGTTGAAAGCTTGCTTATTTCTTACAGAGTCTATAGAAATCAACCTATGAATCCCATTGAACTTGGCTTGTAGAGTCCATATATTTTATTTTCCTACAGAGTCCATAGATTTTTCTTCTTGTAGAGTACGTACATTCAAGCCTGCAAAGTCAGTAGATTCAAGCCTGCAGAGTCTCTAGATTTTTGAGAAGATTTAAAAATGAGGAATTTGAATGCCCAAGACAAATTTTGAAAAGGGAAGAGATAATCTTGGTTTGTAGGACCAAAATAGTTCAAATGTTGTCCCAAAAATGAGTGATATTTTTGGGGGGACAATAGCTGGCTCAAGTTGGGGAACTTCTATCAATTGTAAAATAGAATTGAAGGGAGTAGAATCCAAAATCTCCAGTGTCTTCATGTGTACCATTGGGCTATGGAGTCATGTTACCTAGAAATGAAAGGCATCAAAAATGAAAACAAACAAAACAAAATAGAATTAAAAACTATACAAATATACATATGTATAGATGTAATAATATGATACTTCAAGAATTAAAGTGTTTCAGATGTTGCTTCCTAAGGGGTAGTGAAAATAGTGTGCCATCTTATTAAACCAACAAGAAACCATTTTTCCCCCAGAAATGGTGATGGGTGAATGGAGCTTTCCACTAGGAAACCAATTTTTTGCATCTTCCTCTTGGCTTCTTCTTCTTGCCCCATGGTAGGATGTGGTCTTCAAACTGAAAAACATAACTCCTTTCTCTCTCTATGAAGTATTATTTTTACCAACTTTGAAATATATAAGTATTGTCCAACATCATAATTTTTTGTTCTACTAGTTTAGTCCAACACATGCTTTGATTGTCAACATCAAACTCTTAACAAACCATTAGCTCAACATCTCCTTTGGTGTGAAGGAGTTTAATCTCTTCACCCTAAGAAGTTTTCAATCTGAGCAACAGAGATCTGCATCAAACTATTGAAGAATTACTACCATCAGATTCCAAGATCCAAGTATCATCAGAAGCTGATCTTCTATCAGATTTCTCTTCAGGGGAGATGGAAGATCCTCATTGATTTGTACTACACCCTACCAATTTTTGTGATTCCTTGTTTGGATGAAATCCTAGATTGCTAACTACGAGACTTTCATTAGCTGAGACATGAGCATCCTTTATGTTTAAGAAGTATTTATCCCTACTTAAAGGCTCAAATAGAATTTGAGCTATAGGGGCTGACATTTGAGTGACCACAATTTTTGCCTTAGATAGGTCCACACTTAGTTATCCACCAATGTTTAATTGCTTAGGATTGGCTTGTAGGGATTCAAACTCAATCATCTAAATTTTGGATTTCTTGACATGATCAATCATGGCAAATGATTGAGATGGACTTGGAAGAGAGAATGGGAGTTCATCCTTTTGGTTTTTGAGAGGGGGAGGACTGATCTATGAATTTGAAGTAGAAGGTGTAGAGATGTTCAATGTACTTACTTCTTTGGCAATCACTAGGTCCTTTGACTGGGAAGGAAGAGGGTTTCTCTGCTCAGTAATTGAAATTGCTAGTTGGGGTCACTCCTCTATCTTCTTTTTGTTAGCCTACTAGGCTGACTAATTCTTAGACCTAGTGAATACTGCATATGATCCTTTGACTTCTTCACCTTCACTTCTCGGTTCATCCTAGAAATTTAGGAAACAAATGTGGGAGTTGATAGCTAATTCTTCTAGATCCTCCTTGAAGATATCAGTGTCATTTTCTTGCTCAAACTCAGGTTGGAAATAGGAAACATGTTTTATTTCTAGATATCCAACTACTGAGTTGGTTGGAGGTGCTTCAAGGGAAAGGTTCCTCTATGGGGGAGGAAGACGATTTTGTTGCCCTTGACTTCTGGTAGCATTGCCTTGATATGGATGATTAGGGAATGTCCTACTTGGTATGTATTTATATAGAGGAGTAGAAGACATACCTTGTGCCATTTGCCTTTTCAAGGCTAGCAATTCATTTGCCAGCTTCTGCACCATTGGGTCAGTGGTGACTATGGGTGAGTATTCTGAAGATGAAGAGGGTTTGCCTCTATTTGGGTCTCTCCTTATCTTTCCTACCAAGATAAGGTCATCTTCTACTTTAGTAGCCAAGTCCTGAGCAGCAAAAAGGTCTGTGTCTAGCTCATCTCAGCAAAAAACTCACTTCAGGTAGTTGTGAGTTGATGAAGAAGCATTTGAGGTTTTGAGGTGTCAACTGGGTGACCATGCTGTACCTTAGCTTGTTAAACCTAGCAATAAAATCCCTCATAGGCTCATGAGGCTCTTTCTTCATCTGAGTGAGTTGGGCTAGCAAGGCATGTGCATCTTCTATAGGCTTGAACCTTTCTTTGAACTTGGCTTTGAGTGTATTCTAGTTAGTCACTGATCTAGCTTGTAGATGGTATAACCAGTCTGTAGCAACACCTTATAGTGTCTCCACTAAAAGCCTAATTGCCACATCTTCAAATTCCACCCCTGTAACACCATAAGCTATGCTAAAGGCTATAATGTGTTCATCAAGGTGAACTATCCCATCACCAAAAAAATTATGGAAATTCTTTCTTGAACTACATGGGAGTTCATGGAGAGGTGGAGTCAAGTTGAGTGGCCAAAAAGAGTTACCCCAGGGGCCTTGAACTACCATGATTTAATTAATAAAAATAGAGACAACAAATTTGGATAGAGTGGCTAGATTACAAAACAAAAATGGAAAAGGATTGGCTCAACTTTAGCTTGAGGCTTGAGGCTTCAAACTGCACACTCTTTCCCAGTAGCTCTAGTTTTGCAAACCAGATAAAATAACAGAGGTGGAGGAAGATGGTAAGGCTATAAATGGATAATGGGTAAGACATGAAATGAAGTCACTAGAGTCTATAATGGATAAGGGTTATAATGATAATGGGTAAGACATAGGTGATGTTTAAATTTGAAACTTGAGGTTCCAAATTACACAAAATTATGTATATCCCCAGTGGAGTCACCAAAAACTATTGGTTGAATATTTTGTCGATCAGCATACTAATAAAAAAATAGGTCTGATCATCCAAAGTAGGAATATTGGTTAGCCAAATGTGTAGGTTTACCACATCAAAAGGGGACTAATCCCTCCTCTCATTAAGGGGAGGTTCACTATATATATATATATATATAAATAGAAAATAATACTCAAGGGTGGGATAAATCATCCATCTGTCTTTTTTTAGAGATGATGCATGCAAATCAAAGAACTCCTTTTCTTTTAGAAGTACCATTCAATAAACCACAAGAATCTTCTTGGTTGTAATTGCAAAATGTAACCAAGGTCGTAGTAACCAGTAAATTGAGATGTAGCACAAAGTATCCACCTAAATTTCCCAAGAGTGAGATACGAAGGATAATGAGGGCACAAATTCATCCCAAGGTCCTTTACATAGAAACAAAAAGAAAACACACTAAAGGAAATTATGGGGGCACAAAGTCTCTCCACAGTTGGCTTTAGGACACCTTCCTGACTACTTTCACTAATTCTACTTATTGAATTAAAGGAAAAAAATATATATTAAGGAAACATACATAAGAACAGTTTCCCCAACAACAAAGATATCACAACACAAAGTCTAAAAATTCACTTGCTTTCTTATTCCAATAACAAAATATGATCAACAATCTGAGCTCAAAGTCTTAGTAATGCCTTTCAATTTGGGTAGAGTTTTGTTTCTGATCATCTGAGAGAGAGATATTTTTACAATAAAAGAGAGTCCCTTATATAGCCTCTTCAAGGACTCAAGAATAGTAACACATCATGTTGCATTGAAATTTGTTAAGAAGACATGCTAGATTTTAGGGGCATTTAACCATTTGCTTTTCTCAATGCAGAGAAATGGGTCGTGTTATTGAAAGTTTGCATCTTTCAATGTCCACCTAGCAATTTACTTCTAGAAACATATCTGATGCGTGAATGTTTTTGATCCTTCCTCATCATTCCTCTTTTTTTGGTTAATTGAATCAGGTCCTTGATTCAATTTTATGCTCTTTTCCTTAGTCATTTCTTGCTGGTCTTGCACTTAAACTTCTAAGGATCAATAGCTATTTCATTGTTACAATTTTGATGTTTATGGCACATCAATCTCCTTGGTAATTCCTTCAGCTTAGTTTTTTGGTCTTTCTCAGAGGGGACCTACCTTTTGAGGCCTTGAGAAATGGTCTACTGTGGGTTGGGAAGAGCCCCCCATAAGGGTATCTACCTTCAAGTGGTCTTTTGATGGCCTTCAGTCTTCTCTCTTCTAGCGGGTCACTAAGCTCTTTGGCTCTTCTTTAACGCTTTCCAAAATCAATGGCTATTTTATGAACCTTGAAATTGATGTTCATGCACCCGTCACTATGTTTGAATTTCCAACAACTAGTTCACTATTCTTGACTTTGATGTCTTCGGGCGCATCACCCCTTAGAATTTCTTTGGCTTTCTCTTGTTTTTCATCCTCTCGAAGGGAAGCTAACCCTTCGGCTTTGGGTAAGTGTCCTTTAATTTGGCATCCAAGAGTCCCCTACAAGGGTACCTACCCTTCAGGGTCCGTCAATGGCCTTTTATCTTTGGAGTCCTTTAGACCTTTCTCGTAGACATTTTCCTGAAGACAAAAGTTCTGCAAGAATTTTTTCAACTGGATTTGTATTTTGCCTTTAGAAATTCTTTCAGGATTCTCTCCCATGGACTTTCTCAAATTTATTTGAACTTTTTGTCTAAAGGAATTCCTTCAGATAAAAGTTTGAAAGAATTCATTTCTTGCCTTAGTCTTTGTGGGAGTTTCATTGGTAGCCTTTCTAAATTCCTTCAGACTTTTTATTCGAAGGAATTCCTTCAGACAAAAAGTTTGAAGGAATTATGCCTTTATCTTTTGACTACCTTAAATAAAATTCTAAAAGAACTTACCTTTGTGGCTTCTTTGAAAATAACCCCTTCTGAAGGGTGATTTTTTCAACCAAGTGCCCTTTGTAAGGGCACTTGTCCTTCAAGAGGCTCTCTTGAACTTTTACATTGAACCGCTCCTTTGAACCAACCATTGAACCAAGCTTCAAACCAACTGAGTGAATCAAAGCATTGAACCAACTGAATTGAACCAACTTTGGTTTAATGGTTCAATGGTTCATTCCCTTTGATTTGCTTAAGTCATTTGATCCTATTTGAATAAAATGCATTGAACTTGTTGAACCTTGAACCTGAGTGGTTCAATGGTTCAACGGTTCAATGGTTCAAGCCTTAAAAACTTTTTCTGTTGATTAAACTGGCTTGTAGAAGCCTTTGAACCTGACTGTAGAAACCTTTGAACCTAGAATCGATTGAACTCTTGTTGTTAATGTTGAACCTTTGAACCTATTGAGCCCGTTGAACCAAAATGGTTCAAGTTTCAACAGTTCAATCCTTGCTTAGAAGCTTGCCACTGAACTCTTTTGGTTGAACCTAGTCATTGAACCAACTTTGAGATCACCTTAGTGTTGAAATCTTACTTCTTTCCTACAGAGTCCATAGAAATCAACCTGTGAAGCCCATTAAACTTGGCCTGTAGAGTCTGTAGATTTTCTTTTCCTACAGAGTCTATAGATTTTTCTTCCTATAGAGTCTCTAGATTCAAGCTTGTAGAGTCCATATATTTTTGAGAAGCTTGGAAATTGAGGAATTTGAATGCCTAGGACAAATTTTGAAAAGGGAAGAGACAATTTTAGTCTATACGACCAAAATAGTTCAAATGTTGTCCCAAATATGAGTGATATTTTTGGGGGGACAATAGTGCTAAAATAAATTCACTAGACATCAATGAAGATGAGCCTTTATGAACTAATCAACACCTCACCCCATCATCATTAGGCATTGATAGAGTATCTAAAATCTATATAGGTTTAACCAAATGATGCTCAACCTCTTGCACCCTTTATTGGAGCCTTCTAAATTTTTACCTTCATCACCTTCTAGGATTCTGAAATACCTCTTATTCATCTAGAGGATTACAATATTCTCCTCTTTATTACCACATACATCAATCAAACATGCATAAAGATGGTTATGATTGATGGAGGAGATAGTATCAACATTATATCCTATCATGCTTATGACCAACTTTAGCTTCCCAAGAACATCATGTTAGAAAGCACAACAATCCTTTACTCCTTCAATGACATCATGGCCATTACCTTGGGGATAGTTGTCCTCCATATCCTCTTGGGACTTCACACCATTCCCAAAATGTTTTACATTATAGAGGTTAATTTACAAAATAATGTGTTACTCATATGACCTTAGATATATGTCATGAGTTGTGTCCCTTCTACCTTACATTGATGTGTTAAATTTGAGTATGAAGGTCAAGTTGTTGCCATTAAAGCTGACCCTAGTCCTTTTACCTCTTGAATTGAAATATGACATATCAACCTAATGATGTTATTATTCCTCCTTCATCCACTTCACATTCAACTACTATCAACATCACCTCACCACCAACCAAAACCAACAACACTCCCACCCATAATAGTGATGAAGCTTCAACTATCTCATCTATTCCTTCTTCCTAGATCCCCATAGAGGATCCCTTGGAATCCACATTCCAATGTCTCTCATTTGTGGAGTATCATCTTTTAGCCTTGGATGATTTCCCTACTTTGCAAGTGTATGGGAACCTCAAACATGACCCTTCTTATGATCCTAACATCAAAACCATCATCCCTTTTAGGCTCCCCAACAATCCAATAAATTTCATCTATGGGATACTTGATCATCCACTTCTCACTCCTACTACTACCTTGTCCATTTGACCACTCACCTTTGACTTCTCTTATCTCAATAAACTAGCCTTTGTTAAAGCTTACCTTTATAGGTGTGCTTGGAAAAGGTTTAGCCTTAGCCTTTATAAATAATGACCTCATGAGATACCCATAATCAAAACTAAAAAACCTCATGATTTATTTGGCCTTGGGTTCATACCACCAAAATAACCCACCTCACCAAAACCCGTTGCTACCATCAATGAAGATCTTCCATCTTCACCAACCCCATCTCCCTCATAATCTAAATACTTTGATATCATCCCATCTAACTTTTTTTGGGATAAATACCATTATTTTGGGCCCCTTGACCTATCAAAAGGGTATCCAAACCAAAACCCTTCCTCTCATCCATCTTGAAATGATAGAACAAAATTCTCCTACCATCAAAACCATCCAACATAAGGATGATGATTCCATTCTCACCTACCTTAGTATGGGGGAGCTGACCAATCATAAATCCCTTCCTCCTAAGAACTAAACCATGCTTAATGACTCTACTATGGATGTCAAATTGGGTACTTAAGATAACCCCCATATCTTAAAAAATGGCCAATCTTTAAATTTCATGGAGAAACAAAAATACCCTTCTTTCTTTCATAATCATAGCATAATTTTTTCTTGGTCCTATAAGGATATGTCTAGAATTGACCCTTATATTTTCCTCCACAACATTATCACCCATCCTAAGGTTAAACTAGTGTGGAAATTTTTTTATAGGATGCATCCTTGCATAGCCCTTCTTGTCAAAGAAGAACTTTAGTGCCTCTTATCCATCAACTTCTTTTAGCCTATTGACTATCAATAATGGGTTTATAACATCAGTCCCATCACCAAGGCCATAGGTGGACTTCAACTCTGCATCAAATTTTTTGACCTCAACCTCACCTACCTAAAGGATGAATTTCCTTTGCCAAACATTAACCAATTTATTGATCTTAAAGCTGGCCATGAGATGTTATCTTTCATAGATGGTTTCTAGGATATAATCAAATCTTGATTGCCCCTAAAGATCAACATAAAACTTCATTTATAACCCCATGGTGGACTTATTGCTATAGGGTCATGACTTTTGGTCTAAAAAATGTTAGATTAACATATCATTATGTCATGACCTACATATTTCATGATCTCATCCATAAAATTGTAGACGACTATGTGGATGATCTCTTTGGGAAATCCAAACACTATAAAGATCACCTATCCATTCTCAAAATAATCTTCTATTGACTAATCCATTATCATGTAAGGATTAACTGCAAAAAATGCATTTTTAAGGTCTTATTAGGAAAGCTTCTTGGATTTATCATCTCTCTTCAAGGAATCAAAATAAACCCCACCAAAGTTAGATCAATCTTGGGGATGTCTCCTCCCCCTAGCCTTAAGAAAATTTTCAACCTATAATGGAAGCTTCAATCCATCCATCACTTCATCTCTTAGCTATCAAATAGATGTCAACCCTTTCACCATTTCCTCAAGAAAGACACCTCTTTTAAATGGACCAAAGATTTTCAACAATCTTTTGACTCAATCAAGGATTACCTTATCTCCACCTATCCTCATTCCTCGTAGGTTAGACCAACCCTTCTACCTTTACATATCCACCACAAGCCATTCTTTAGGGGAAATTCTTGCTCATCATGATGACCATAATAAAAATAAATATATCTACTACATTAGCTACACACTTATAGAATATGATACTTGGTATACTCATCTCAATAAAATTATCCTTGCCTTAGTCTTTGTGGCCTCCAAAATTCATCACTACCTTAGTAATCACAAAACTTATGTCATCACTAACACCAATTCACTCAAATATATGCACTCTGAACCATACCAAAACTAGCATATGGTTAAGTGGATCATGCTCTTAGCTAAGTTTGATCTTGAGTTCCTCCAGTAAAATTACATTAAAGGACAAGTCATCACCAATCAATTAGCTAAAGGTCCTTTACTAGACAACCAACTACTTCCTCATTCTTTTCCAAATGAGTCCATTATAACTCTTTCTTAGGAAGAACCCATCTACTAAATGACCATGGTATTTGATGCTTCCAAATGCCAACATGGTAGAGGTGATAGAATCATTCTCATTCCCCTTAATGGTGAACCTATTTCCTTTAAACTTCACTTTGAATGTACCAATAATGTGGTTGAGTATGAAGCCCTAGTCATAGGTCTCCAAACCACTCTAGCTTTAGGAGTCAAAATAATCAATATCTTTGATGACTCCCAAATTGTCATCAATCAGGTCAATGGATCCTACCAATGTAAAAATGATATGATATTAAAATATATACAACTCATACATGTACAATTAGCATCATTTGATCACTACCTTATCTAATCAGTTCCTTGATCTACCAATAAATTCATAGACATGATAGCTTCCGTTACTTCCCAAATCTCATCTAAACATATTGAATCTAAACTATTTGTCACCATTCATTGCTTTATCACACCCTCATATATCAGTTCTGACCTTCCCACCATTTGTAATATGGAAGCATCTTCTTGTAACATTTGGTATGACCAAACATTTGACTACCTTAACCTCAAAATTGTTCCTCCTGACCTCTCGATGAATGCCCAAAAAGCCTTTGGATGGCCTCCTTCTCCATTATCTATGTATTCATGAATCTTCCCATGCTATTAAGGAAGCACAATATGGAATATGTGGGGGACATTTTAGTGGCCTAGCTATCACTAAATGTATCTTTTACCTTGGTTACTACTGGCCCACCCTCAATCAAGATTATTTTGATTATGTAAATAAGTGTGTCAAATGTCAACAACATGTTAATTTACATCACACACTGACCTATGGCCTTCGATTATCTATAGACTATTGGCCCTTCTCATAATGGGGTCTTGATCTTATTAGGGAAATCAATCCTCATTTTTCATAACTACATCAATCCATCATTATCACTAACAAATATTTTATGAAGTGGGTGGAGGCCATCCCTCTTATCTCAACCAAATCCCAAAATATTATTGATTTCATCAATCACAATATCATCTACTACTTTGATGTTCCCTATAAGATCATCACTGATAATGGTAAACATTTTAAAAACAAAAAAAATCTAAGGTCTTTGTGACAATTTTGGTATCAGGTTAAGATTTTAATCACCCTACCATCCATAGTAAAATGGACAAGAAAAATCTTCCAACAAAACCCTAAAAAAAATGCTAACCAAAGTCATAAGTGCTTTAGGTTAGGATTGGCACTTATACATCTTTTTTGCTTTATGGGCCTGTCACACTAGCATTCAAACCTCTATGGGTGTGACCCCTTTCTCTCTCATCTTTTAAGGTAGAATTAGTCTCACCTCTCAAATTCCATATTCTTTCTCTTCACATATCTTTGTATGAGATCCTTTCTAAGAGTAATTATCATCAAGAACATCTCACACAACTTAAACTACTTGATGAACATCACCTTAAAGGTTTTAATCATCTTCATGTTTATCAAGAATTAATCAATCACACTTACAATAAACACTTGAAAGTGTGAGAATTCAATATCAAAGACCTCATCCTTAAGGAAAGCCAACATGTAACTAATATGGAGAAAATCAAATGAGGCAAGTTCACTTTCTATTGGCTTAGACCCTACATCATAACCCATAAGTATGGATCAAGAGCTTAGCATTTATCTTCTCTCAAAGGCAAACCAAAACCTAAGCCTCTCAATGCTTCACATCTACATCATTTATATTGATAAAACAATATTGAACTCACCTTTATGTCTAACTTAAGCTCATCCCTTGGTTTATGAGATTTTCACTTCCCTTCACCTACCTATCCCTATTCCTCTTGGCAACAATTGATTACAACATAGGACCATGTGATTATATATCATAGTTATAGCCTAATCCTAAGCATGGATATCATGGCTCTATCCATGACATGGTTCTCATGGATACTTTTCATTTCTAATCAGATGTAATCCCATGATTAGCTGTCCTTCAAACTACTTTTCCTCATCCATCATTAACTTTTTGTACTAAAAGTCTTGTCCCCATGAAGGTAGACCTCTAAACATGGATATAATTATCCATGTCTCAACCTAGCATTTCAAATCAAATTAGGATACCAAAACTTCATTTGGGTCCATATCCCTATCATTAGAGACCACTCCCTTTAAGGATGGCTACCGAACAACTAAATATTTCTTAAAAGATAGACTGCTCCCTTGATGGACAACTACAACATAAAAAAATTCAAACTTAGACCACTCCCTTGAAGGATAGCTAAGACAAATTTATCAAATTGATCATCTAAATCTTCTTGCATTGATCATCTTCACCCCTTTTATCAAAAATAACAGAAGACAAAAAGGGGGGCCCTATATCAAAATTAAAGTGAGTTATCCCAAAAGGGCCACAATTAGCTCTTTCATATATATATTTAGTATACTTCTCACATCAATCAATCTTCACTTTGTATTAAGACATGAAATTATCTATTATAGTTCTTAGATCACCTATAGAAGGGGAAAACTAACCCACCTAAAGTTATTGTATCACCCATTTCCCCTTTATACCCTTTAAAAATCAATGGATTTTGAGCTTACTTGACATAATGTGATCAAGATACCATCATATCACTAAAGGAATGAAAATGCAAAGTGTTTGAAAAACTTATTTTATTTAAGCCAATCCAACTTCATTTTTTTTAGATTCTTACCAATGAACACATCATGCCTTTCTTACCTTCTCATTATTATTTCATGAAGGCATGTGTCTCATGATTATTTTATCTTTTCTAACATTTAGTTTTCTACCTATACTAACTTTATGTGTCTTCATTATATCCCAATATCAAATATAATATCCAAACATTCAAAACATCATTTTCATCACAACACTAATCCATATGCCTCACAACATTATGAGCCATATCCCATCTATGCACCCAAAAATTATACATATCATAAACCACATCATCAAAATAAACAATCAAAACCATCCTATCTATCATCATGAACAAACACATCATCAATCATATACATAAAACATCACCTAAAACTATCAACATATCAAATTTAAATGTCTAATCATAAAACACATTTTAATTCCTTCATGTCATCATTCATAATCTATACCCATCAAAACATCATACCTATCAAAATATGAGACAAAACATATTGTATATTTCACATATCTTCATGTATACACATCTCATCTCATAAATAATGGGGCATAAGCATCCTGCCATTCATAAACATTAAAACACACATCATACACATTCATAAATATCAAAAATCATGATTCAATTATAATCCACATAGCCATAATCCTATCCATAAATCACATCATATCAATAAATAACATAAACCATGTCATCTACCATTTCTCATATACATAATAAGCAATTATCCCTAAGTTACATCATAACTATGAAATAATACAAATAATTTCATCATTTTCTTTACTATCAACATCTATACATCAACTAATCTATCTAAAACATAAATTCACAATGATCATATATACATAAAATCATCTATCTCATATCCATAATCACATCATGAACAACATCACTTTGTGACCAAACTCAAAATCCATCTTTGATCATATATATGTGTGTGTGTGTGTGTGTGTGTGTGTGTGTGTGTGTGTGTGTGTGTGTGTGTGTGTGTGTGTGTGTGTGTGTGTGTGTGTGTGTGTGTGTGTGTGTGTGTGTGTGTGTGTGTGTGTGTGTGTGTGTGTGTGTGTATCCATGCAATGAACAAATAATATACATCAACAAGAAACATCACTCATAGCATAATCAAATCAATCATCACATATATAGCATCATACATACCTAAGATCATGTCATTGCTTATAAAAAATGTAGCATCATACATACTTATATGAGCAAGAGAGAAATGGATATGTCATCAGCATTCAGGCCAACATCAAAATCAAAAACATATACATTATATAATATCATTTATCAAGCCCTTGGGGCACCACTCCCACTGGCTCCATCTACACCTACACCTATACTTGCACTACCATTTGGTGGTGGTACCCTAATATCCCTACCTATCCCACTATCGAGGCCCTCTATCCTAGAGTAGCTATAGATGGACCACCTAATAGACTAGTCATGTACTCTACATATCTCATCTCCAATGGAAACTACACCAACACTATCACCTCATAATAGCTCAACTCCTCAATATTGGCTAAGTACCATGTCCTTAGAACTATGTCAGGATGTCATCTTATTACTACTATGGCCACTCTTGCCCTTTATCTTAGTGAATCTCTCTCTTGTGTTGCTAACCCAAGAGAGACCCTCACTTGATCTCACTCTCTAGTTAAGGTGGCCACCTAACCTTGTAAAGTGATGATCTGACCCTATAAAATGGCCACCTATGCATGTAAGCTAGTAATCTGGGCTTGTGCCACTATTAGTGCCACTACCACCTATCCATTATATGTCATTACCCCATTAAGATCCAAATCTATGGGTTATTACCCCCATCACCCCATCCAAAATTGGCCATTTCATATTGGGCCTAGTACCATGTTTCATAACCATCCACAATACGTACATCATCTATCATATCTCTCATCAGTAGCTCCTCATGGTCCAAAATGATATCCTATGGCTATGGCTCTAGGAGTAAGAACTTTGTATCCTCCCTCCTATATCTAGGGAAATTTAATGGGATCCCCTATATAAGTCCAAACTATCTTTAAACTTGTTCAAATGGGATAGGATTTATCTCACCATCCTATCTCTCATAAATCTAGTACCAAATTTGTATGGATAATGTGTGATAGTTGTTCTCAATCCACCTAGTCTAACCTATATATAGCCTCCATAGTATGTCACAAACTACCAAACCCTGTAAGGCATCCCTAAACCACTCAATGTCTTATCCACCACCACCAACCCTTGTCAATGCATAGTTACCTCTCCATCTAGTGAAACCAATTGGAATGGGTCCTGGATAAATCCATTTCAAGGTGCCCCTATGGGCCTTAGTAACCAAATGTGATCATATGCCTAAAAATGGAGCATGAAACCAACATTTATCCCATATCACCTACTTATTATGAAGGTGCCAATATCTTTGTAGATCTACACTAATAACACTAAGGACCATCCAAACATAGTCCTCCCTAGAAGCATCTCTACCATCACCCCTAGTAATAGGTATAGAAAGTAGTCATTGATTAAATGTGGCACCATGAATTAGGAAATATCCATCATCATCATCATGAATAGGCATCTATTCATAGGAGCCCTCTAATATAGGGCTCTATAACTAAATCTACTAGAATGAAACCATGTATGGACTCGATCTACCCTATACATCAAATCCATATGACATTCAATATCCTTACTATTTATATGGAAGATTGGATCCCTATGAATGGGTACCCATGTGATACACTAAATTTCCTATAGTAAAATCAGCATATGCCTTATCGACAACAAAAATGTGTTTGTGTTTAGGTCTCATCTCTCGATGAGGACCATACTCATACCCACATCTCACTATAGGTGCCAATAATGAATCATCATGCATAGTCCAATTGTATCCATATGTATCCACACCTCCACAATCATCACATCTCAAACCTTAGTAAATATTTGAGGGACTATGTTCCTCATCTGAATCTGATCATGTACCTAAATTTTTTGACCTATTAGAAAAAAATCATTACATCTAACTTACATCTATTCAAACCTCTCAAAAATACCTATAACTTTATCTAACACCAAACCTAACATATTAGTTTTCCCACCTAATCACTTTTATTCACTAACCTCTACACATCAGCCCCTCATCCTATCTGAATCTTTCAACATAAACCTCCAACCACCATCTCAATATATTCAATATTTCACCCATTTTAACACATTTACCACCTTTCAACCACTCTTCCAAATATGCATTCATCCCACTTTCAGAACTTTCAACACATACTTTCACATAAATACCACTTTTACAAACTATAACAAAACATTCAAAATTTTAAATAAACTTTAAACCAATTACCTCTTTTACAACATATCTCGAAACTTTCAAAAATTTAAAAAAGACTTGAACACTTTAAAATCCTTTAAAAACTTTCAACAATTTCACAAACTCATTTCACAAGATTTCTTAATACATTCAAATATTTTAACTTTTTATTGTTTTTAACAAAGATTTCAAACACTTTCAAACCATCATAACTATTAAAAAATTCAAAAAAAAAATTAGAACACTTTAAAAAATACTTTAAGTTTCAATCCTTTCACAACTTTACAATTTAAACACCTCCTCTTTTATCACAACTTTTCCCAAATCCTTCAACTGTTGATAGTTCCTTGAACTGTCGATGGTCCCTTCAGGACCTTTTACCCCTAGTGGTTAAGCTAAACCATTAAAGGTCATTGTGTGTGACCACTGGTGGTGTAACTCAAAACCTAAACCTACCTAACCCTCTATGAAAACATCATAGTACAAATAAAGGCCTACCTAAGACTACTCTACACCCTATTACCAACCTATTCTTCCTTTTCCATCCCCATTTCCCCATTTAATTTTCTCACATTTAACAAATCCTAAACCAGGGCATCATTTTCTCAATACCCATTTACAACCCTACCCATAACAATAATCACACCCTATCAAATTCACATTGAAAACAACTAATTAAACTATCCTATCAAATTTAAGACATCACCCACCTCATTCCATGATCACTAGCATAGTTGAATCCTTTATGTTGCTGCCCAACCACATCCTCATCCACCCTCCATCAAATTAACTCTTGATCAACCCTACACAACTAATCACCCAATAAATTACCTATAACTCAACAAGATCAAATCACAAATGACAAAAATCACAAAACACCTAGAGTGAAAACATCAAAATTCAAATGGTAAAAATGAAGTTCTATTTTACTTTTGATCTTTCAACTTTTAGGTTTTTGTCTTGACCGTCAATGGTTAGGGTGACTATCAATGATAAGGGTCCCTCACTTTTTTTTTAATTTTTAGAGAAACCCACCTCAGTGTTAAACTTTTGGGGAGACCAACCTAATTTCAACCCACTAAAAACTTGAAATATCATGCATTAACCTTCTTCGATCAACCCTTTGGACCACATCCACCTTGACATTAGCCATTTTTGACCCAAAATTTCACATGTTTTGTGATTACCTTACCTTAATCATTTTGACCACATTGACCAACCTTGCCATGTTAAACTTTTACAATTCTCACCACCTCATGTGTGACCAGACCATTTTTGTTATTTCATGGGAGCACTTCATACCCTAAATACCTATGCACAACACTAGCCCTATCTAGATGACTTGATGAGAATGACTTGATTAGATATGACCAATGTTATGGACCAATTACCCTATCATATGTCTCCTTAGAACCTGACCTTATTTTTATCAACATTGGCACCTTTAGTCTTTGCATGATCTTGACTATCACACCTAGTTGTATTTTGTGTGTAAATTTGCATTTAAAATTCCCAACCCATTTTATGTCAACCACCTTGTGACTCACCTTTTACAATTTATCAAACCTTGACCCAATCTTTCTTTCACCTCATCATCTCCCAATTTGAGGGGGAACACCCCCTCCCATACTTACAGGAATTAAATCATGACCAATAATTAGTTTTTGTTTTGTAACTTGTTAATTCAAATCCACATAATAAAAAGAGGGAAAATGTAGGCACTCAAAAACTACATAGTTTTAGATGTTGAAATGCCTATAACCCTACCTGACTCTAGAGCTAGTTGATCACCTAGTTGACTTAGCCTACTTATTAATTTACTAACTTAAATTTATAATTCATCTCTCTTTTAACTTATTTTCATCCACACCTTCAACCACTAATAGTTAGCCTAACCATTAATGTTTAGCCTGACTATCAACTATTAGGTCCTCTAAGCCTAATTTAAAAGCATTACCAACTATACAAGATAAGCATGGTTATATTTAGAAATTTTCATTATGTGATGCTAAAAAGCTTTAAATCATCATAAATGGAAACTTTATCCTCCATAACAATGATAAACTTCCTCCTATATATTTGGTAACTTTATCCTATAAATGGAGAGAAGTAGGAAGGTAAATGGATCAATAAATCTAGCAATCCATGTTCAAGTTATCTTGCATATAGTTATCTAGTATCCCTTCAATAAATAAGTAGCATCAATAGAGACCCACACCTCTATTAGAATCACTTTCAAAGGCCAAATTAATGTCACTCTAGCAAAATTGCTTCAATGTTCTACCATTATGTTATAGGTATCTCATGCTTGTTTTTTGTGATCTATTTCATTCCTAACCTCCTTACCCTATCCATACATATCCTTATCTTATTTTCCATCTTATATATCCATAAAATCCATATACTTAAACAATTACCCAATCTACCTTTAATTTTTTGAACATTTCTAAAATTTCTCAAGCAACTATTTATGGTTATTCAAATCATTGATGGTCACCTCAATCGTTGATGGTCACCCAATCATCAATGGTTATTCCAACCATTGACGGTTTACCCAACTATCAATGGTCACTATGGTAGAAAATAATAGAAAGTTATTTTTAGCCCCTTGACCCTTACCAAACCCTATTTTTTGTGTTCCTAACTATTCATAGAGACTTTTCTAATTTTTTTAACCTGACCCCAACTATCTTAGCATGTGTATTGACCCACTTTTTCTATATCTAGTCATTTTGTTTAACAAATAATTTAATTTCATCTCATCTTACATGAATTTACTTTCTAGTTATTAAATGAAAGTATTCTTTTTTTCATGTATATAAAATTAATTGTTATAAAAAGTGGATTGATAGCCTCCTAACAAGCATATCCTTCTTAGATCTAGCTCACGCTAGACAATCCACTCAACCATCCATCTAAAAACCCCTTTTATAGTATTTTTATTATCTATAGGTTATTCCTTTTGAGCCAAATATGAGTTCCAATAATCATGTAGATCATGTGCACATTTTATTAGGTATTATTTTACGCACCCTATTACAAGTTTCATTATTTGCTTCCAAATTAAGAAACGAGCATAAATTAATTTGAAACAGTCTGATCTCTAATCCATACCAATTCTAAATATCTTCACTACTATAATTTTATTACTAATGTGGGTTTTATTGATTCTATTATGATATTCATTGGTTTTTTATTCTACTTCCTCCAAACCTCTAAACAAGGTGCCTTCATAGTGTAAAAGATAATGTTTCTAGGGAGTGTATAGATGGATAGGCATTGGATGAATGATCTGATTAGATTTTAATGAATAATGGGATCACAATGGAATGTATAGTGGTTAAAGGACAAATAAATATTTCAATTTTGAGTCACACACATTATTTTTTATCTATATTTGACCTAATTTTGGTTGTGTTAGGACTGATATTTACTTCATTAATGTCTTCATCAAGCAATGGCAAACTAGTTGACTAAGCTATTGGCACCTCAAAGAGGTTTTCACCAATAAAATATTATTTATTGTTTTTATTTGGATTTTTCAATAGAGCCTTAAATAAGTTTTTAATAAAGGAGTTGATAATTCATTTTTATTGTCACTTATTACCTTAAGCAAGGTTTTATTAAGGGATTATAATTTTTTATTCTAATTATCATCTAATACCTCAAACAAGGTTTCACTAGAAGATGTCAAGTTTAGATTTTTATTATCCCCTATCACCTTAAAAAAAGTTTTGTTAGTAAATTATTATTCTTCTTGAATGTTGTCTTGGATCCCTAGAGATTCCACCATTAAAATGTCACCATGAAATAAGTTCAACAATGTGTGATTTTATTGGCCCTAATCAACATTTATGTGATGGCTAATATAAATATAATGGATATGATGGTTAATGGTAAAGGAATTTATAATGTCAATGGAATTTGAAAATGCAAAAAACTACTCATAGAGGATACTAGGATAACTTATGTCAATGTTGAAATAAGTGTCTTCAAAAATTGAAAAGGATCACAAATATTTTCAAGCTAAGCTATAAGGAGTGTGTAGTCGATTTAGTAACGTATACTAAGGTATGTTGATTCAAAAGATGATATAAACTGAATTATAATTGATATAAATGTATATGTAATGTTATAATATACACTAATTTATTCTAATTCTAAAGTTTATTTTGACTCATGAGGATCTGAACCCGATTATGAGACTAAAATTGATTCTACTTTTGATACTAAATCTGATAAAAGATCTAGAATGGAACCAAAATTTTCAACTGGTTATAAAATATAACTTTATTCTAATGTATATGTTTATCCTAAATATTATTCATACACATGGATGACTTAATGGATTGGGTTATCCACAAGTACTAATCTCAATTCTTATTAGGCAATGAAGACTTTAGGATATAAGAATTTATAGGAATGGGTAACATTTGATAATGGATGGAAAGTATATTATTGTTTAGTAATGGGTCCTTCAAATATTGTATCATCAAATATGGGCTCATTGAATAAGGAATCATCAAATATAGGTAAATAGTCATAAGGAATTTCATCTAAGGAAAGCTCATTAAAGATAGGAGGATGGGAAAAGGGTGACTCATCAAATATGGGTTATTCAATGAGAATTTCAAAAATGTATGATTTATCTTGATATTAACTTTAAATTAAACTAGCAATATTATGATTAAGAAATTGATCTTGGCACATACCTATTGAGTGATTCTTAGAGTGGGGTGTACTTGGATCTTCAATAGTTGATGAATCTTGGAAGAGTAATGACAAGACATGATTGGATTGCTAGATTTTTTATTGTTATAAGACATGAGTAGGTACTAGATAAGTATAAAAAGTGTCAAAAGTAGAGGTGAAACTTAACACACTTTGGATAAAGTCAAGGAGTATCATATCTTAATTTAAAAATGGGTATGGACTTGGTAATTAACATGGTTTTTGTGGCTCAATTGTGATATATCCATAGTAAATTAAGCCTTGGACATAACTATTGAACCTACTACATCAATTAAGGAATGGCCTTGAACCCTATGATACTCACATTATTTTTTTTAGTACCACTTAGGTTTGGGTATAATTCTCACCAATAGGCTTAGTATGTGGAAACATAATCATGTTTATTGAGACCAATTAGCAAAATATGTTTTCCAAGGATTAATTAAATAGATTTGACATTTGACATGAATGCTCTAATTTAGAATTCAAATGGGTGTGGGATATAGGTATCAAAATGGATTTTCTTTTTCTAGCATGACCATATCTTTCATAAGTTTTATTTAACTCTGACATGGATGTCATTGAATGATTTGAAAAATCAATATAAGATTTATTAAATAATGTTCCCAAGAAAGGATACATGTAAAAGGGAACGAGTGTATTAGAATTGGACCTAATTAGGGTAGAATTGACCTTATTGAAATGGATCTAGCCCCAAGTAGGGAATAATTACTTATAGGTGATTTGATTTATATTAGCCCTAAGTAGGGATAAATTGATTAGATGTGCCTTAAACTCATATTAGAATTTGATGTTGGATTGGATTCAAATGAGAGAAAGGATGGATGTGATGGATTATTCATTCTTAATTGAAAAATATAGGATATTGAGTGGAATCATAAGGATATGAATTGTAAATGACTAAATAAATCATTATACTTAAACAAGTTTGATTTAAACATGAGAAAAAAATGGTATTGAGACTAGAAAATTTGACTTGAACAAGTTTGATTTGAAGCGGTTTTGGATCAGAAACTTGACAAAATGATTAGAATGAGACAAAATTCACAATGAAAACATAATTATACAATTTCACACAATAAATTTATAAAATGTATGCATTATAAAATTTTGGATATAGAAGGGAATAATTTTGACTTTGAAAATGGACATAGTAATGCCTCTTTATGTAGGTATGGGATGACAATGTCATGAACTTTGGTTTTTGACTTTGTTTTATGGGATTGGTTTCTAAATAAAAAAGGTTTTAACATGACAATAAACCATCAAAACACAAGAATTAAAAGGAAATTTTAATAACTAATATGGTTTACATCACATTAATTAAAGCTTTGATATACTCGCCTTGAGAGAGGATTAAAAATTTAAGATTAATTATATAAATTATTAAAATTATTGATGGTGTTTTAATCCCACCATAATTTTAAAAGTTTTGTATGAGTAAGGTAATATTTAATGGGGATGTTAATATTTGAACTCTTACATTAATGATGCTAGGATAAATTAAAACCCATATCTATCCCCAAATCACATACAAGAGAAACAATGAAATGAATTAATCAAACATTTTGAATATAAAAATAAACATGCACATAACATGAGCACAAAATTTAACATGGTTTATCAAAGATGGGATACATATACCAAACTTGTCTAGTATATTATTTCCAACAATACAAGGGGAAAACAAAATCCTATAACAAACTCTGTTACACCTCTCTATACCTTTTCTGCCTCCTCTTTGTGTACAGTATTTCATTATCTTTTTACAATCATAAATCTCAACCATATATCAATACATTTTAGGGTAAAAACACTTAAACATAACCTCTACCAGTATATTTAGAAACCTTTAATCCCTAATTCCCCCTTGCAAACCCCCACTCTATGAGGGATTCAAAGAATGGGATCAAAATCCAACTACAATAACATTAAAATTTTAACCTTTGATCCTACAAGACAATCAGGCTCCACACCTAATAATCTCCCACTTGGAGATTGATTGTAGAAACTCCACTACTATTTCATCCACTATACTATCTAAACCTAGAATAGTTCATTAATTTAATTATCGTCCATGAAAACCAACTAAAGCTAAAAAAATCTTCAACTTATCTTTTGTAACTACCTTGGTCATCATATCTGTAGCATTTTTATTGGTATTTATCTTCTCTAATTTTAATTGCTCTTTTTCTATTACTAAATGAATGAAATGATACTACAACTGAATGTGTTTTGTTTTAGAGTGAAAAGTTAAGTTTTTTTTCTAGATGGATTACACTTTGATTGTCACTATATAGTGTACATCTTTCTTGACTATGTCCCAATTCTTCCATCAGCCCCTATAACCAAATTATTTCCTTTCTTGCTTCTGTAGTAGCAACATACTCAGCCTTTGTGGTTGAAAGTATCACAACCTTTTGTAATCATGATACCCAACTACCTATTATACCACTTACTATAAACACATATACTATAGTCCTTCTACCATCCAAGTCACCTATTGTATCTGAGTCAACATAACCCTATAATGTCACATATAATCCACCATATCTTAACATTGTATCTATGGTCCCTCTTAAGTAACAAAATATCTATTTTACTACCCTACAATATTCCTTTCCTAGATCACTCATGAACCTACTCACTATTCCCACTAAATGTGCAATATCTAGCCTTGTAAACACCATTGCATACATTAAACTAACAACTTATGATGAGTAAAGAATTTTAGACATTATATTCTTTTCTCGTGTTTTACGACATTTTTCCTTTGTTAATTTAAAGTGTGTAGCTGAAGCTATCCCAATTAATTTTGTATCATGTATATTATAAATTTCTAACACTTTTCTAATGTACTGTCCCTATGATAATTATATCTTCTTATTCTTTCTATCTTTATTTATCCTCATACTAAGGATCTATTTAGCAGCACCTAGATCCTTCATACAAAAACAATCACTCAATTGTTTCTTGAGAACATTAATATTGTACATGTTAGAACTAGCTACAATCATATCATCTCCATATAAAAGTAAAATAATATAGCTACAATTTTCAAATCCTTTAAAATATTCAAAATGGTCTAAATGACATCTATAATAACCCCATTCCATCATAAAACTATCAAACTTAATATACTATTGTCTTGGATCTTGCTTCAAGCCATACAAGATCTTTAATTTTCACACCACATTCTACTTACCATTAACCTCATAACCTTGTAGCTAGTCCATATGTATTTCCTCCTTCAAATCCACATGAAGGAAAGTAGTCTTCACATCTAACTATTCTAAGTGTAAATCTTTAATATCTACTAAGCTCAAAATAGTTCTAATTGAAGTCATTTTAATAACTTGAGAAAATATTTCATCAAAATATATACCTTTATTTTGTGCAAAACCTTTAACTACCATTTTGGCCTTGAATTTATTTTTACCTACATCTTCCTCCTTTATCCTATATACCCACTTATTCTGCAATGCCTTCTTTCCTTTGAGAAAATCCACCAAATCCCATGTCTGGTTTTCCATTAGACCATCATACTCATTCATATATTTCTCCCACTTATCCTTGGCATCAATCTACACTATTTATTCATAGCTTTCTGGATCACCACCATCAATAAGTAATAAATAACATAAAGGAGAAAAATGGTTAGGTGGTCTACTTACTCTTGCACATCTTCTAACAGGGGTTTGAGGTACCTCTTCTTATTGCACATTTTGATCAAAAACCTTTGGGACATGTTTTTTGGTAATGTCTTCTAATATTTTATATTCCATTTTGGATTATTCTTTTCTATTTTCTTACAACTAGTCCCTGTACATGAATTTTCATGGAATACAACAACTCTACTCTTGATTATTTTCTTATCTTCCATATTCCACATCCAAAATCCAAAGTCATCAATTATATAACCAATAAATGTGATTTTTTAAGACTTAGCTTCTAAATTATTCCTCTGATATTTTTCAATATAATAAAACATCTCACAACCAAAAACTCTTAAAAAATAATAATCTACCTTATTTCTAGTCCATGGCTCCTCTGGTATTCCACCATCCAAAGCACTCGAAGGTCCTCTATTTATAAGATAAATGGTTGTAGTTACAACATCTGACCAAAAATATAAAGGCAAACCTACATGCAATCTCATGCATATGACATGATCCATAATAGTCATGTTCATTCTTTATAAGACACCATTATTTTTTTGTGTTCCTAGAACTATTTTATATATATGAATTCCACATTTTGAATAGTGGTTGTTAAAAGTGTTACTACAATACTCACCTCTATTATCTAATCTGAGAGATTTTAGTTTTAGCCTATTTCATTTTCAACCAAAGATTTCCATTTCTTGAATGTATCAAAAACATCAAACTTCATTTTTATACAATATACCCAAACCTTCCTAGTTGCATCATGAATAAAAGTAACATAATAATATGAACCACTAAGTGAAGATACTTGAGCTAGTCCCCATACATTTGTATGCCTAATATCTAAGTTTTACTCCTTCCTAGCTGGTATAACCCTTAGAAACCTCACACATTTTTATTTCTTATATACACAATGCTCACAAAACTCTAGATCTAATTATTTTAGATATAGTAGTTTATCCCTTGCATGCAGGGTCTTAATTCCATTTTCCCTCATGTGGCCAAGTCTGTAATGCTACAAAGCTATGTATTTACCTATAGAAACTACAACACATGATGAATTATCATTATATATAGACAAATATAAAGTTCTTAATTTATTACCTTTTGAAACCTCAAAAGAACCCTTTGTAACCTTCCCTGATTTAGATATAAATGTGACCATACAACCCTCACTACCCAACTACCCTACAGATATCATATTTTTCCTCAACCTTGGAACATGCCTAAAATCTTTCAGCACCCAAGTATTTTCATTCTATAATTTAACCTAAACACTTACTTTTCCAACAATGCTACAGGTTTCATCATCACCAAAGTAAACATTCTCATAATTACCTTGAACATAATATATAAAATAATGTCTATGAGGGGTAGAATGAAAATAAGTACTCAAATATAAAACCCAAGATTCAATAATATTATCCAAACAAAGTATTAGAGCATCTTTTAATACGTCACCTACTAAATTTTATTATCTATTACCTTTTTGTTGGTCTTTACCCAATTTTTCCTTTCAAAACAAACACTCTTTCTTTATGTGTTCTGGATTGCCAAAGATCCAACACTCCATCTTGTCTCTTTATTTAGATCTTGCTCCCCATTTTGATTTTCCATGATTCCTCTTCCTCTATTCTTATGCCTTCCTCTATTCTCTAATGTCAATGTATTTATAGACATGGATGTTTCACCTATGCTTTTCCTTTGCATTTACTCGCTTAGGATAACACCCACCACATCTTCAAACTTTAGTTTGGAATTTTTAAACATATATTTACTTAGTACCATTACTAAGCTATTTCATCTTCTAGGTAAGGAACAAAGAATAAAAAGAGCCCTAAATTCATAATCAAAGTTAATATTTAAAGAATGTAACTAAATAGTAACCATGTTAAACTCATTTAAATGATCTAATACTAAACTATTTTTAGACATTTTCATATTAAATAATTTTTTCATCAAAAATATTTTATTTGAGGTAGAGGGTTTTTCATATAACTTTCCTTATGTGCTCATAAGACCTTATGTTGTCTTTTATTGAGATATGTTGAATGCTACAGAATATACAAGGCACAACCATATGGTTTCAAAGGATTTTGGATCCAATAGTTTCCAATATTCATTTGAAATTTTTGATGGCTTCTTGGCTTGCCCTCCTAATGGCAAGTAGAGGTCCTTTTAGTAAAGGTAATCCTCCATCTGCTTCTTTCACAATCTAAAGTTGTGTCCATTGAACTTATTCACCTTAGATTTATTTTAATATACCATATCTCCCACTTGAGGTCAAACCCTTTTCTTCCTATGATTTAAAATTATACAAAAAACCTTTACTCTGATACCACTTGTTAGGATAATTAAAACCTAGATCTATCCCCAAATCACATACAAAAGAAACTATGAACTAAATTAATCAAACATTATAAAAATAAACATAAAGATTCACATAAAAATAGATACTAAATTTAATATGGTTCACCTAAGATGGGTTACATCCATCAAACTTATCTAGTATATTATTTCTAACAATACAAGGGAGAAACAAAATCCTGTAACAAACCCTGTTACACCTCTCTACCTTTTCTACCTCCTATCTGTGTAAAATATTTCATTCTCATTTTATAATCATACATCTCAGCCATATATAAATATATTTTAAGTTCAAAACACCTAAAAATAGCCTCTACCATAATATCTAAAAACCTTTAATCCCTAATTCTCCATTTACAAGCCCTCATGCCATGAGGGATTCAAAGAATAGGATCCCAAATCAACTAAAATAACATAAAATTTTTAACCTCTAATCCTAGAATAAAATCAATCTCCACACCTAACAAATGGGTGATATAAAAAAATAGGTATCTAATAATCAATCCAAGATCAGGCCATTCATGGGAGGGTCTTATCCTTTGAAAACCACTTTAACTGGAGGGGTTTCAGTGAAGTGCTACTAAATTTCGAATTTACTTACTATTTTACTTGGGCTATCTAGATGGCCTCTGTATACCTCATAGTACTTGGGAAAAAATTATATAAATGAATAATTTTTATCTTGTTCCAGTATTCCTCCTTTCAAGGGTACCACACATTGACCTAAAATATTAGAAAGAACTCCTCGGGGTTCAATCCTCACATGACTTTATGCAATAATAAATCTAGATATTCATGATGGAAATATTACTCAATTTGTATACCCCACTAGATAATTAGGGTTTGGTATGAATTTGGGGTAATGACATCCCAATCACTATGCCCTAAGGACTTGTGATAAGACAATGACACCCTAATCACATAACTAAAAGAAAAGAGAAGGTATTTCCATTTTGATTCACTCAATTACCGCTAAGGGAAAACAAATAACATAATAATAAAATATTCAATATTAAAACAAATAGGAAATTTGTTTTTTTTATTCACCAAAAATGGGATAATATATGCACAAATATCTTCACAAAACACTCAAGAAATAAGAAAACTTATATGAAATGAAGAAGCTTGAAAAATAATCAAGTTTTCTTATAACCCAAAATGAAATATGAATTATTCTTAAGAAACCAAAAAAAATAAAATTGAATATATATTGTATTTTTTGAATAAATCACCACACCCATTTTGGAATGTGTAATAAAACAAGGTAAGTAGTTTTTCTTCATAGGTCTTTGGCATGCATAAACCTATAAACAAAATGTTAAAACTAGTATTCAATATTTTAATGATAACTTCTAAAATATAATTTTTTTCAAAAAGTTTTGAGAGGTTTTTTATAGGATAAATTATAACACTCCTTAAAAAAATTAGATTAAAAAATATAATAGATTAAAAAAATATGAATATTATACCCACCGTTTCTTAGCCGAAAAACAAAATTTGAAATAAAAGGGTGGTAATTAATAATTTGACCATAGATCCTAAAATATACAAAATTTTTAAATAAAATTTTGAGAAGTATTTTTGGGATAAATACTCACAGCCATGAAAAATTTTAGATTAAAAAAGATAACATATCAAAAGTTATGAACATTTTACCAACTATTTCTTATCCAAAAATATAATCTGAAATAAAAGGTGGCAGTTAGTAATTTGACAATAAATCTTAAAATATACATCACTTTTCAATGAAATTTTGAGAGTTACTTTATAGGATAGACATTCACGGTCAAAATAATTATGATTAAAATAGATAACATATCAAAATTTATGAGCATTTAACTATTTATTTCTTAGTAAAAATCAGATTATGGGGTGTGATTCGAGTTTGACTGAGCATGACATATGTGTCAATAAAAATATTCAAAAGCTATATTTTCACAAAAAACTATGTTAAGTATATTAAAAAATAAACAAATGAAAAATAGTTGAGCCTAAAACCTCATGAGCATATAAATATAAGCTAATAATGCACAAGATTCAAATTAAAAGCATGAAAACCTTCATTCCAAATGTATTTATATATAATTTATCTTACATTTAGTATTGAAGTATCTTTATCAATGCCAATTTATATTGAGACATCACCATTGAAGCTAAAGACTAGTTGAATTTGATGATTAATTCAAAAATATGGTGCACAAGGTGACTCAATAAATTGTTAGCACTTCATTGTATATCTTGAACATGATAAATCACAATGTAATGAGGTCTATTTATAATTATTTAAGATAAATGATGACCCTTCATTTTGAAATCAATATGAATGATTTCAAATGAGTCCTCAATAGTGCACATGGATTAACACATAGATAATTAATGCGAGTTTTCATCTTACTAAAGATGAAAGGTGGAGGATGGTCCTTAAAAATATCAAAAAATAATTAAATGAACCCTTCATCTTGTTTCCAATATGAAGGGTAGAGGATTTCCTCATAATATCTTTGTGAGAGTTATTGTGGGCCCTTCGACTTATTTCTAGGATGAGGGGTGGAGTATAATTTCCAAGAAAGCACATGGATAATCAATGTAGGCCATTCATATTGTGTTAGCAGGACCATATGCTGAAAATGAGTTATTATATTATTATGACATGTCATCTATATGCTTATTCAACATGTATGAGAGTCTACATCAACAAATATATATAATTTTGAATAGATTGTGTGGATTTGGGTTGTTTTAACTATGAAATCCTATATCAAGGTTGAAATTCTTGAACATTCTTTTCATGGTTAGTTACAACCATGCCCCTAAGATAGAGATAGTAAAATTGGTACATATACAAGATGTGAAGAATGAGAAGAGCTTTAAAATGGAATAATTGATATTGGATTATGTATGAGAAAGATTGGATTAGTAATATGTAAAGGATTGATCTTTATGTGATTATTAATGTTTTATGATTAAGATATCTAACTAGTTTTTAGTTAATTCTATATATTTTTGTATGATTAATGATTCTAAAGCAATATATGTATATATATGTGTGTGTGTGTGTGTGCGTATATATATATATATATATATATATATATATATATATATATATATACAAAGTTCCTATGCATATGGTTAGTTAATTTATATGAGTAAATAGTGAATCTATCAGGTTAAATGGAGGTAAAACATGTAAAAATTGCACTCACCCAAATGTTATGGCTAAGATATCTATTCCACAACTCCTTATGATCTTGTAATTATTATAATCTAAGAGACATCATCTCTCCCATAGTTTTCCTCATAATTAACAAGTTCTAAGAAATTATGAGCCTTTGCTAACAATGGTGTAATGAGTATCTTGTTAAAGAAAGGATATTCTCTGATGGTTACCAAGTTAGAGGGATTTGGAAGAATGGTGGGATCAAAAGATATCTAAGTTCTTATAGAAAGAGGTGAAAAGGATAGGGTACACTTAAAATGAACTTAGCGATCATCATCTATATGGTGATGTACATGAAATATTCTAGTGAAAATTTCCAAGCCTACTTGTTGCATGGTTGGCAAGACTAGAACATTTCTATTTACAAACTAGATTTATAGCTCAAATTAAGTGGATTGATGATCTAATTGAAAGATTACAAAACCTAGAAGTTGCTTCAACCTATGCAATTGATCACTAGATACAAACCACTATAGAAAGATATATAAAAAAAATTGTAGTCCAAGGTTATGTTTATGTTAAATCCACACAAGACTTATGTGTATGGGGACCTAAAGGAATTTTTTTACAATGAATAAAAATTCTTATTAAGATGTTGGTTGTTGAAAAATCCATAGTTCCCTACCCACTTATGATGGAGTAGTCTTTCAAGTGCTATGGTGATGTGTGTGGTCAGATGTGAGATGGTATAAAGTTGATCAAGATAGTTTGGTGGTAATAAATAGATGAGGAGGGTAGTGAGAATTGTGATAAAAAATGTGGAATATATCAGGGACTTCACGATTGACTAAAATTAGAGTTAGAGGTAGAAGTAAGAGTAGAGGCTAATTAATTTAGGAGATCAAAAGGAGTAAGAATGAGTTGATAGAAGGATAAAAGAGGAAAGAGTCAATGAGCAAGAAGAACTTGGGATTAGTGAGATTGATAAGTAAGTATAGCCACAACTAGAGGATGTCAATAAAGGGAAGAGAATAGATGAAGGTAGCTTAGTAGATGGTAGAAGATTGTAGTCACTCAAGGAGACACCTTTATTCTTCATAAGAGAATTGCCTGATTTTGGAGGTCTAGTTAACAAAAGCCACAATACTATCTCAACTTTTTACAAAAGATGAATTTGATAAAAAGATGTTTCACCACCACAACACACATCCCCTAAGCCCATATTTTATATAAATACCCTTATTTACATTCATCCTTTGAGATTTAGAATTTAGAGAGAGGAGATCAAGGATTCAAGAAGGAATATTACATAGATAATAGAGTTAAATTTTGAAAAAAAACACACAAGGATTCACCAAATCATAGAAGAATTATTTAAGAGAGGTAGAAAATATTTTGACTAACCTTTTGTTGATTGAATATGTTGATGATTGGGTATTGTATATTGAAATTTTTGTTGATGATAATTAATCATGAAAAGATGCCATTATAGAGATTGATAATGAATTAAAAGCATTCTCATCACCTGAGTGATCTCTATCACCTCCATGATCTCAAGAATATTTTCTATTTTTATAAGGGTTTCCATTATCTACTAACACACTAGTACTTGGGGATAGTCCCACTGCGTCTGTAACATCATCACCACAAACAATAGCAATGATCACTCCTCCTCAAGTGACAATACTAATTATGACACCAAAAATCTCTCAAGCATCGATTCCATAATGTACAATATCATTACCACCATTTGGAGGAGCATAAACAATGCTTATTTTACAACCAAACCTAAGGAGTATGGCTTTATATCCAAGATATTTTATTACACTAGATACATATGATGAAACTATATATCTAAGGAAATACTTGCTTACATGTGACATGAAATGGAAAGATAAAGGCATTATTGATGAAAATATTAAGAATTATGAGCTTATTAGTGCTTTGTTTGGAAGATAATTGGAGTTCATGTTTTTTAGAGGATCCAAAATAATAAGTTTAGATGTTGTGCAAAAATGGTTGATCATAGAGTTTAAGGTTACGAAAAGTACGGGCCAAACCATACATATCTCAAAGAAATATAGTAAGGTCTAAGGGAAACTATTCATGATTATAATCATAGATTTTTTGATGTTGTTAACAATGTTAAGTTGCTCTAGAAGATAAAGATAAGGACACTTAGTTTGTTGAAGGCTTACAACCAAAGATCTAGTTTGTAATAGCACACACTAAGGTAACTAATAAAGTAGAATATAGGATAGCTATAGTTAGAGTGGAGTAGATAGAAGGATATGGGACTCGGATAGAGATAAAAACATAGCTTAAAAACACACATCAAGATATATTATAAAGGTTGGAGACTCCACATAATACTATTGCATGACCTAGAATTTGTTTATGGTGTATTGAGTGTGGCAAAGAAAGCCACCATAGGAATGAATGTCCAAAAGTATGTACTAAGTTTTGTGACATCTATCACATGGTGGGAAACTTAACCACTCATTATCATTTATTACAATATTAAGTGAGAAACCTCGAGAGTATGTATTGTAAATTTTTCAAATCTACTAAACCTAAAGACAAGGATTTTAGGGATCTACAAGAATTAAAGGAAGACATTACTAAGAATGTCTTCATAGTAGCTACACAACAAGAACCAATGACATAAAAAACCATTACAAGATTAGAAACCAATCTTACCAATGTAGAATAGGTTGGGTTAGCATGGGCACATAATGCACAACCATTTCAACCACACGGATTAGCTACTATAGTCTAGGCTACATAACCAGTACAATATTATTATCAATCTACTTAGAATCCTATGATTCCTAAGTCAAAACAATCCAATTGGAATTATCCTATAAATCAACCCCCATATAGTGGTTTTGATAACCACTAGTACTAGTATAGGTGGAATTCATTGTAGTCTACCACCAACTTTGGGGCATAATAGGTAGATGGCTAGGGATATCAAGGAAATAGTGGTGGATTTAGAGGTGGATACCATGGTGGTGCATAACGAGGATGTGATAATGGTCCTAAAGGCCCCATTATATGTTATTTGTGTGGGGAACCTAATAATTTACAATGAAATTTCCCCACCAATCCATAGAGGTAAACTTATTATGCATATTGTCATGTATCAAAATAACATGATACCCATGACTACCCTATTTTAGAAACATAAAATAGAGATTGAGATATTTAAAATGTAAATTGAGTTGGTTTTAAGCCTAATCATAATGAATTTATTCAATTAGTAACAAGAACACAATATTCATAAGGTTTACCTCCTTTGAAAATGCCAACTGATTTTGGCATATGAAAAGCTAAACTAGATACCTATCATGAACCAGTCAAGGAGAAGGGACTCATGAAGGAAGCCATACAAATTATATAAAATATTTAAAAAAAAGTTCAATTGTAGTAGATGAAGCTATACTTGATGTGTAAATGTATGGATATATTATGTGAATCATGCAATAAGGAGTTTTTACAACATTGATAGACTTGATGAAACTGCTTAATACTCTAAGAAATGAGAATATATCATAGAGTATCACTAATATTTTGCATAATTTGATAAAATGTGTGTAGAAGGGAAAGGAAAGGACCAAGAAGATGTTTTGGTATGTTAAGAGAAAGAAGCCATGGGATGTTGATGCCAAGGTTAATATTGACATAACAAGGTATGAAATACAAAACACTATGTTTGATTTTTGAAGCATAGTAAATATGATTCCATGACCTACATAGGAGGAGATTAGTAGACCAACTTTGAGTTATAGTCCCATAACTCTTAGTTTTTTGGATTATGTGTGGGTAGAACCTACAGGGTTATTAGAAGATGTAAAGATTAAATTTGGATAGCTAATTCTACATGGTAATTTTGAAGTAATAGACATGAAGATAGATGAAATACACTACATGATGTTGCTAGGGAAAAAGTGGGCCTATGATGGATAGATGACCATCAACATAGTCATGAATAAAATATAATCCCACCAAGATGACCATATAATCATCATTCCTCTTAATAGAGATGTCAAATCTTATATAATTCATAGGGAACTTGATTCTACCTATGTAGCTAAAGGTAATAACTAGATGTGAATTATGATGAAAAATGTACCTAATATACAATAACATATACCAATGAATCAGCTTGGATATATTTTAGAGGATCCAACATATAATGAATTCTGTGTTAGGTATTTCTTAAAAACTTTAAATACTTATGTAACAAAAGAAGATGAAGTATAGTCTTTATTTGTTCACTCACCTATACAATTTGATATAGAAATTTTATATCAAGTTGATTATATGGAGTGAAACTATATTGAACCTAACCCTAAAGGTATAATTCTATGGGATTGATATTCTTCTATCAGTGGTGATTATGATACTTATATGCTTAATTAGGCTCAAAATGATCATGATCTTAAAAGTTTACGCATGGTCTATGCAACTGATTGGAAAATTCCTCAATAATTTGCCACTGAAGACATTGGTGATTTTATAGTGAGGTTTCAAATTCATGTACCAGAGGATAATCAAATTGTAATTTCCCTTAATTATGCATTGAAGGGAGTCATAGATAACTGGTGGGTTGCACATGACATTAGTAGTAACACATGGGTAGAAGTGTGGAAATTATTGATCACAAGATTTCAATTGCCTAAAGAAGTATAAAAAGAATGGCCTGTGCTATATGGAAGAGAATGTCCCCAAAACCATGTTTAATAATGAGTTGAAATATGGATGACCAAAGAGATTATTTTGAATTATTGGTCACATTTTTTTATTTACACATTAGGGTTTTTACCTACTACTTGGTATATTGATCAAGAATGTCATAGAGAAACACAACATTAGATCTAATTACAAAATGATTTCATTCAAACCTTTATATTTGAAAGTGATAATCCCCATGTGAGAAATACATTATAGAATATGAAAACATTCCTATGCCATGGGAGATTAGAAGATTTGCATTATGACCAAGCTTTATAGCTAGAGGAAATGGAGGCTCATGAACTTATTGATGTTGTCACCATAGAAGTCAAGCATAGTCAACAAGATGCTCATAATCTAATTGATACTATGACCATGGAAATTATGTGTAGAGGAAAAGATAAGATGGAAATTCAACTTTGTCATTGTATTCAAGAAGAGCCTACTAATGATCTTAATTTAGTTAGTGAAGAATCTTTAGAACACATAGATTTCTTCAAACCTAAGCCTGATTATGAAATATTACCTAAAATTTTAGATGGAAATTTTGAAGAAGATTAGTTGTGATAGATACAGTTCCTAGAATAAGAATGTGAGTGGGTCATTATATAATCTATTCTAGAGGATGAATGAAAAATATATCAGGAACCTCTAAAAGAATAAATTATGAATATAGGGTCTAAAACATCTCCAAAATTGGCACATATTGGAGACTATTAAGAACAACATGACATTTATAAAGCATTAAAACTTCTCCAAGACTATGCAGATGTATTTCCCACTACTTTTTCAAAATTAAAAGGGGTGGATCCTTCTCTAGGAGAAATACATATAGAACCTAAGGAAAGTGTAGGACCTATTAAGAAAAGGCATTATCATCTCAATCCTAGCATGAAGATGAAGGTTAAGTCTGAATTGGATCATATACAAAATGTAGGAGTAATCTTTCTTATTAAAAAAGTAGATTGGGTAGGTCTTATGGTCATATAAACAAAGAAAATAGGTGAGATTCATATCTGTGGAGACTATCACATCTTAAATGATGTTTGTATCAATGACCCCTTTCCAATACCATTTATCAATGAAGTGATAGAATTTATAGATAGAAATGAGGTATGTTATTTTACTAATGGATTTAGTGGATACCACTAGATACACATCTTAGCTAGGGATAGGACTAAGATGACATTCACTACTGAATCAGGATGATTTTCATACAAGGTAATGCCATTTGGCCTAAAGAATGCACCTATATTTTTGTCCATGTAAGACTCATGTTAGAGAGCTATAAAATTCTCAATATTTCACTTAATTTTTAAAAATTCTTATTTGTCACATCATTTGGTGTTATTTTAGGCCATGTAGTGTGTAGTAAGGAAAACATAGTGGACAAAGTGAAGATTGCAGTAATAATGAGTATGCCACCACCTAATTCATTAATAGACTGTATTCCTTTTTAGGACATATAAGATATTACCAAAAATTCATAAAAGCATATGCATCTATTTTGGCTCCCATGGAGAAATTATGACATAAAGGTTTTCCTCTTGTTTGGAGAGAAGATTATCAAATAACTTTTGTTGATCTAAAACACTAGCTAGTTACTCTGCTAATTATTATTTTTACTGACTAGGGTAAATCATCTAATGTACCTATGGATGTGTTTTGCACTATAGTTTGTTCAATGTTGGTGCAGTCAAGCAAAGGAGGTTTGGACCATCTGATCTATTTTATAAGCCAAAAACTATCTATAGCTGGGAATAACTACAACACAACTAAAAAGTAAGCATTATCAATTATGTTTAGTGTAAAAAAATTTAGACATTATTTACTCATGACTCATTTGAGTTGTTTATAGATTATAAATCTTGAAGATATCTCATCAATAAGCCATTATTGGGTAAAAGGATATCTCATTTGTTGATCATTTTTTAGGAGTTTAATTTTTGGATCAATGTTAAAATAAGAAAGGAAAACATTATCCCTAATCATCTTAGTATATTTCGTAATAGAAAGAATCATATGGATATCCCAAATGAGTCCCCTAATGCTCATTTGTTTAGAGTTTCTATGATTCTTGAATAGTTAGATGAAATCACATAGTTCTTGGAATAGGGGATATTACCCACACATTACACTAAAAAAAAGAAAAGAAGCACCTCCTAACTAGGGCTCTTCCTTTTAGCAATACAAATGGATTTATGTATCACATGGGGAAATATGAGGTTCTATTATGAGTTGCACTAGATCATGAATGAACAAAAGTTATATAAGAGGCACATTAGGGCATTACTAGAAGACATTTTTTAGGATAAACTACTACAAGAAAAATATTAAAAAGTGGTATTTGGTGGCCACATATTTTTGAAGATGCATAGTGGGTTTCTAGACAATGTGATGTTTGCCAATGAATGGGTAAACCCACTCAGAGGTATGAGATGCCTTTTCATCCCATATTAGCGTAGTAACAATTTAAGCAATGGGAGATTGACTTTTTTGGCCTCATTAACCTAGAAAGTAAGTGTAATAATTCTAGATACGTAATTACTGTGACTAATTACTTTAGCAATTGGATAGAGGTTGTTGGTACACCAAGTTATTGAACCAAAGACAATACTAAGTTTTTGTATGAAAACATTATTACTCAGTATGGGTGTCCATTATAATTGGTAAGTGATAGGGGTACACATTTTTTAACAAGACCATTAAAATACTAACAAAAGAATTTATGATTTCACATCATAAAATCACATCATATCATCCACAAGCAAATAGGCAAGTGGAGGCTATGAATAAAGTGTTGGGTAAGCTCCTAAAAAAGGTGTGTGATATTAAGAAAGTTGATTTGGAGGACCAAATTCCTATGGTAATTTAGGCTTGCCATATACATTTTAAATGTGCATCAGTATTTACTCCATTCCATCTAGTTTATGGGATAGAAGCTATCATGCCTATGGAATATGTAGTGCTTAGCCTATGAGTTACTAATGTAATGTACTAAGGTGATTATGAATCAATTAAAAATCACCTGATGGATCTCAATTTTATGGATGAATATATGCACTAATTGGTATGGGCATAAGAAATCAATAAGAAGAGTCAAAAAGCATGGCATGACAAGAATTTACATATAAAATAATTCCATTATGACTAATTGGTTTTGTTATATGATAGTTCCATGTGTTTCTTGGAAAACTTACCATTTATTGGAAAGGTCCTTATATTGTTCATGAGATTTTATTAAATGGGTATGTAATCTTGTGGGACCTTGAAGGTAATGTTTTACCTAGAAAGGTTAACAGATGTAGACTTAAGGTCTACCAACATTAGATCCAATTCACATCTAGAAAGTGTGATTCTACACATCCTAAGTTTTTAGGAAAATTTCATTCATGCTAGTTCTTTGAGTTTGGTTTGCATTTTCTATGTGATGTGTGTTTCCATAAGTTATTGGTTAGTAAATTATAGGATCAATTCTATTTTTTTTAAACCACATGATAAACATGGTTCAGCTAGTCTACCACATGTTGGTTTTTGAGTCATTTTAGGTGGACAAGATTTTCCATGACATCATTTTCCAATGATAAAGTGTGGATCATCTATTAATTCTGATAACCATACCTAAACAAGATCAAGGACTATGATTAGAAATAACAGTTTCTAAAAGGGGGAGTTATGGCTAAAGCATGTAGGCAAGTGGTTATAATATCACTATCAGAGTTGTATGTCACAATCAATATTATCTATTTAATAGATATGGTATACAAAAATATGGAAAAATGTCCCATCAGACATTCTTTTGTATCTATATTGATGCCACATAGACTATATTGAATGCCACATCTATCAAGCTAGATTTTATTCTTGTGCATGAAATAATGAGGGTGCAACATCAATTTAAATTTGAATCTAGTCACACAAGAAAAGGATTCTTATATCCACAACATTAAATTCACAAGATTGAAGGGTCAAGTGAACCAACTAGTTTATAAATAAGTCATTTCATGACTCTTTAAACCATTTACTCTTCCTAATTTCACTCTATAAATTTCTATTTTAGGGTTTATTATCTCTTTGTTGTGAACTTACATGCATGCATGTGTGTGTGTGTGTTTTATTACCCCCTTTCAATAATCATGGTTGTCTCCCCTAATTATACTAATTTTGAGAATAATTTTTGAAAGTGATGTGTTGCATTAAAATATAATTTAGGGATAGGAGTTTCAATCTAGCCGATAAAGTTCTTAGATCCTCATAGTAGTATCATGACTCAAAATTCATGAAACCACTTATTTTCCTTGAATTGATTAGTACCACATCTTTCTAGTTCTAATGCTAAGCATCTCATGAAATTTCCCACTTTTGGGGGCTGGTCAAGGATCATACAACTATTATTGGCCATGTATAACTAGCATGCTATTTATTTATCACAAGAGATTACAATGTGCTTGTCTACTAAAGTAATGTCTCAATAAGTAGGGATTCCTTCCATAGGCAAATCCCTCATGGAATATAAGTCCAAAGCACCACCTATCTCTACTAAAATCAAAACCACTATAGTTTGGGGGAATCAATGTATTACATTAGTGACTTTCCCCAATGAACTAGTGTGATTATTGGCTGAATGTATATCACAAAGGTTTTGGAAGATAACTAAATCCATGATTGAGGCCACAAAGGGTGTTGTTTATATTGCACATAGAATGATTCATGGTGGAGAAGAGTTTAACTTGCCAATTTTTTTTCTTGTAGAGTTAGAATAGAATATTAATAAAGTTTTGGGCACCTCCAAGAATACCTTCCAGTATCAATTATAGTATTTATCTTTATTTTTACTCAGTGGAAATATCTAATAGCACAAATTCACCTTAACATTGATTATTGTCTTGATATCTAATTTGCCAATTTGGTTGCTTCTTTTGCCAATCATTATCATGATCAATTTCCTTTGTTGAAAAATTGGAAACATGAGATTTTACAAATGGTTACTACACATCCATGCATTCCACTAGATGTTATGGGTCAGCATGATATAGTTCAATTATTTCTAGAGGTAACATTTATCTAGATACATGAGGTCCCTCCAATGACTACTACACCATTGGGGTTTTTCTTAAACATGGCCACTATATAGTGAAAAGTAAAATTTTAAATAACCCAGGTTGTATAAAGGGATACACATTTATAGGTTATTCCTCCTAACATCACACCTCTAAGTTTTTATACTACACCTATAGAGATACATCAACATAAAAAGAGTAAGCATCCAACTGATCATAGTCTATCTTCTCCACCCCACTACAAAATGAGGAGCCAATATTTCTAGTACACTAATCCTCATGTTCTAAAAATTGCTTCTCAATGTGATTATCCTAAGTTTCATATCAATGCAACTAATGTATATCACATTATGCTTGAAGATATGGAAGGTGATTTTTATGAAGAAGAGAGTGGAAAAGAGTTCTTCTTTTGGAAGGTTGTGTGCATAGTGAATATTTGTAATGAGTTACCACTAGAATTATGGGTTTCTCTTCCACCTTGCCTACCTTCCATTATGATAGACCCCTTAGGGTAATTAACCCATGAATAGTAAGCTTAGATGGATCTATCTCATGGTATCTTCTTTGGAGGTGCACCTCAACATAACCCATGGATGTTCTACTGGAGAGTTCACTAGAATCTACCCTGTAGTGGAAATGATCAATGTTTAGGTATTGTATGGTTAATGAGGACCCTAAAGACTTTGAAATGGCTAAAATGTAAGCCCCTAGATCTACTACAACCACCTCCTAACCTCTAATGTATTCCAGTGCTTGGCGTAAATGACATTTCCATAGGTGGCTACACAAGATATTTCTTAGGGATGATTGAGGAAGGGTTCTATTTCATGCTCATAGATTCAAGTGGATGCATAATCTTCTTAATTTTCAAATTTTTAGGAACCATTTTTTGACCCTAAGTTATTCCCACTCAAATCTCTAATGGAAAAATAAAATCAAGATGATCGAGAGGATGTTGATCATGTTATTACTCGATGATGTTATAAGAGAGAGAAGAAACAAACTAAGGTTGAAGCTACATAAAAGATAAAAGTTAATATGGGGTGAGTTCAAACTCCTCCCTCCACACATTCTTTCAAAATTCCCACAATGATTCATGCTATTTTTGATGCTGACCAACAAGTTCTACATGAGGATTCTTCTTGGTAGGCTATTCTAGAGATAGTTCAACAACATAGTCTTGAATCAGAGCTAGCATTTCAAAATTATTAGGATGAGGGTATCACAACTATATCTCAATAATATCTATGCTCTACTATTGATGGCATTCCTTTAACTAGTCCCCACACTTTTCCATCGACTGTTCCATCTATGGAGCAACCATATTTACCTATTGGTAAGACTTTGTTTCCTTATTTTCTAGGTTTGTATTCTATTCAAGTGCCTTTGTATCCTTTACCATTTAGTTTAGACTAATTGGTTGTATAACTTCCATCTACTTCAACTAGTCTATCTATGATGTCTATGTTAGATGTGCCTCTCCCACTAGTTCGTAGGAATATGTTTTTCCTCCCACTTTCTCCTCTTTAGTGTGTTATAGAATTTATTTCAACCAACTCATTAGATAGTGTATGGTCCATCACTGAACTCTCACTTGATGTTAATTATTTGTCCATGAGTAAATAAATTGAAGGTACAATTATGTTTCAAGAATCATTGTCCCAGCAGGGCCAATTTTTGGTTCAAAATTTTTCCCAATGGGATCTGGAGAATGCTTACTTGTGGTATGCTCTAAAAAAAGTATGTGATACTATTAATTCTACCTATCTAGAAATTATTTCATAAGTATTGATTGACCCTAGTCATCCTATTATAGATCACCTTATTTTGCTTCTTGATCAGTTGGTTCAGGACTAGGAGCACCAAAAAATACACACATAATATGCTCAACAAGGCTTGGCAATTAGAGTTGAGACTATGGAAATATGTGAGTTTCTTATTGAGTATCAAATATAACTCAATGTGACCATTCATTAGGCTAGATGAATCACTTATCAATTGATGGATTGGAACCAATATCTTCAAGATGTTTGGACTAGATTATAACCTAGTTTTGCTACTATGTAGACCAACTCTATAGAATTCTTGAATCCCATTACAACCCCTTAATATATGTATGATGATTTGGATGATTCAATTATTGAAAGGGATTTATTTTATAATCAACTGCAAGGGTGGTAGACTTAGATGAAGTGAAATGTCTTTGTTATAGTTCACATGAATCAATTTACAAACCATCTCACATTACATTTAAGTGATATGGATGCCAAGGTTGTAACTACCACTACTACTTATATTTCTTATGATGATTATAATCTCCAAAACATGTTTTATGCTCAATTTCCCCTACATTCTTTGGTTCAAGATGATCAAGAGGTTTGATTAGAATGGCACACTTATAAGTAGGACTTGGCTATAATAGATTCTTCCATTTACCCCATAGTTCCTAATCCTATTTTCATACCTCCTAATCAGATCTTGGTGGATTTACAACAAAATAAATAGGTATCCTCTTCTATGACATCATCTTAAACTATTCCTCTTCCATCCTTTGCTCTGGTTTAGGTTCTCTATTAGTTCTACTTTTGTTTGTCTCTTTTGATTTCTCTTTTTTATTTGGTTTGTAGAGGTTAGTTGGTTGAAAACTTGAAATTACATCCAATTGATCTTGGTATCTTACTAAGAACCTAAAAGGGTAGTCAGTTACCCTATGATTTTCTTTACTAAAACTAGGTGATGGTCAATTTTTTTTGGTTATTTTGCTCTATGTTGTCTTAGGGCAAGATAACTCATTAAATCTAGGAAAGTGTTAGTAGGACCATATATTGAAAATGAGTTATTATATTATTATGACATGTCATATATATGCTTAGTCAACATGCATGAGATTTTTCATCAGTAACTATATTTCATTTTGAATACATTATGTGGATCTGGGTTGTTTTAACTAAGAAATCCTATATTAAGGTCAAAATTGTTGAAGATTCCTTTCATGGTCTATTATAACCATGCCCCTAAGATAGAGATATTAAAATGGGTACATATACAAGCTACAAATAAGGAGAAGAGGTTAGACATGGAATAATTGATACTGCATTATGTATGAGAAATAATGGATCAATAATATGTAAAGGATTGATCTCTATGTGATCATTAATGTTTTATGATTAAGTAATCCAACTAATTATGATTTACTTTTATATATATATATATATTATGATTAATGATTCTGAAGCAATATATATATATATATACATACATGTATACACACACACACACACACACACACATACATACATACATACATACATACATAGTTCCTATGCATACGGTTAGTTAATATGTAGGAGTACATAATTAATCTATCGAGTTAAATGGAGGTAAAACATGTGAAAATCACACTCACCTAAATGTTATGGCTAAGATATTTTTTCCACAACTCCTTATGATCTTGTAATTCTTCTAATCTAAGATACATCATCTCTCCCATAGTTGTCCTCATAATTAGCAAGTCCTAGGAAAACAAAAACCTTTGTTAACATATTGTTTCCAAGATGAAGGGTTATAATGTTCCCATAAAATATCTCACAATAATAATTTTCAATCCTTCATCTTGTCTCCAAGTTGAAGGGTGGAGAATAATCTCACACATTAATTCATTTATAAAATTGCTTGGCTCACAAAATAATATTGCATGGAATTTCAATATTCTTTCTTGAATGAAGATGCCTTTTAGAATTAAAATGAGGATTTAATAATTTTAAGGAAATTATTATTTTTTTTCATATTATTTTTTTATTTAGGTTAATAGGGGGATTTTTAATAACTAGCATCCCCAAACCCTAGGAGAAGATCAAGTACAAAAGAGATAAAAGGCTATCCAAACCAAATAGAGAAACAAAGACCAACATAATATAGAAACATCTATAAAATATCCCTATAATAGCCTAGAAACAACATAAAAAATAATCTAATTCTCAGATTCTAGACACATCTTCCAAGCATGCCTTTATTTTCTAAATATTCATATATATCTGCAATAATAAACTTTCATGATCTATGGTGTGTTGGGCACTAATACTTTTCCCCTTTTTCCCCATACCTTTACTAACATAGTTGGGTTTAAAAAATTCTCTGAGATGAGCCCTAAGATTTTCCATGTTTTGAATACCTTCATTCATTACAGCCTTACTACAATTGACCAAAAATATTATCTTGTTTTGTAGATTCTCATTATCATGTTACACTAATTCCACTCTAAAATTTAGGAATTGAATCTAGATGTCCTCTTATCTCTAAGCCAATGTTTGAGACATTTTAACATTATCTTGCTGAAGCACATTCATCGTACCTTTTAGATCCATAATCTCATTCATGAACCACCTCATTAAGGCTTTATGGAGGTTGAGTTGTATTATGATTTTATCTACATTGTCCTTATCTTTGAGTGAGACCACCAAATGGTTGAACTCCACTATTTTATCCTTTTGATTTTATGTTGTCTCCCCTTTATTCAAAGTTGCAATCCTCTTATTCTCTTTATTTTTCTCATCCATTGTCTATGCCTAAACCTACTCTTTATTCTTCTCTCCCTCTTTACTAATTTCTTCCAAATCATCACTATCTCTATCCATGACAAAGACTTTATCATCTCCTTTCTTTTCCTATATCTCCTACAAGCTCTTGTACCCATGGTTCCCCTATTTCTCTTTGCTAAGTTCAAAAAATTTATAAGCACTTATTAGTCACTTTTTAATGTTGTCATGTTATTTAATGGTATTTTTAACTTAACTATTTCCTTCTCTATTTTTTTTCCTTACTTCCCAAAATATTACTCGGGCTACTTGGATACTTAATCTAATTTTTTTAATTTCCTTATATCCATCAACCCCTCTAACTTTTCTTATGATTCCGAGGGATTTTAGGGATAATTTGGTTCATGCCTTTAAAGTATTTGAATATTATTTCCATATAAGGATAACTATAATAATGATTAATTTAATAAATAAAATACCAATTTAATTAATATAATATGGGGAATTTAATTAAAAAAATAATTTAGAGAAGGAGAATTGATTGTATTAATTGATAAACAAAGAGGAGTTAGTGAATTGATCAAACTAGAATAATTAACCAGATAAAATGATTATAATGATAATTTAATATATCTAATATGGTGAATTATCCCAAGTAGAGATAATCTACGATAAATTTAAACTCATATGTTATATGAATAGATGAATTCAAAATAGTTTTTATGCAATTATAGGAAGCCATTCCATTTTAAAATTTTGACATGGAAGTGTTAAAAATGAAGTGTCTAAAATATCCACCATCAAACCCTAGTTATTTCCCCTAGGATTATACTAGATAAATAGGTCCATGCTATCAAAATATTAAGAGGTAAGTTGCATAATCCTATAGCACAAAGTGAAGGAAGTCAAAATGTACCTCCTAATATTCCTCCACCAAGGTAAAATAAACATATAGAGATAATATATAAATATATACATAGCGATTTTATGTGACATAAACCTCCATAGCCAACTGGGATAGTTTGGGTCATTGTAGGGGTTTGAGATTACTAAAATCATTCATGAAGGCTTTAAAGTCCTGGTTCATAATATGAGTAGTTACAATTCTAATACAAAAAAATTAATATATTATGATAAATTTAGTGATAAAATTTTAATAAAGTAGCGTACATCTCTTTCCTCTTTATTTTGTCAATTTTATTTAACCTTTTAGGGTTTTACATAAGTAATTCCTATGTTTGGCTAAAGGATTGAGATGTCTAAATTAGTTAAATAAATATACAATAATTAAGTATTGATGTGTTATAACTTTGACCTTGTTTGAATTTATATAATATCAATAAATATGTTTAATTAGATACTTAGCTAAAAATATACCATTGCAAATGATCTAGGTTTTGAAACTTGAGACATGAGTAATTATAAGTGTTGCAAGTAGGATTCTAATATTTGTTTGTTTACTAGATAGTAGCACCCAATTTGAAAATTAGTGCCATAAGTGTGTAGTGTCCCAAATGTGGAATTAATTTCCTCTTTTTGGTACTATTCCTATTTATAGGGAGAACTTATACCTATGTCTATGTATTCTATTCTTATATGATCAAAACTTATAGATGTGTATTCTACTTGGAAAGCTTGATTTGATGTACAAACACTAGTTATCTTTTTAAGTGTGATATGAGAAAGAATTTAGTGTGTTACTAAGATGGAATGGTCATCTTTAAGACCCCATTATGTAGAGAGTTTCCTACATACCAATACTCAAAAGAGGGATCAAGTCTAATGTAGTTCTCCCACCTAGTGTTTGATGTATGTGCAAGTGAATACTATAATGAGAGTGACCTTAGATGAATTGAATGTGATTGATCTTTAAAATTCTAAAAATTAGACTTAGGGATGATGTATATGTTAGTATGTATAAAGTAGGGTAGAATAGGGATAATGTACCTTAATTTTTCATAACTTTATCTTTGGTTTAAATAGCTTTTGAATCTATTTTTTCATCTAATGATTAGAGATGGGTTAAAATTGTATTTATAGGGTTATATTGATTTTTTGGATAAGGAAATGAGATTAAGATGACCTTAAGAGGGTCACACATTTAAAAAATTATCTATTTGGGAAGACTTGGGGTTGAGTATAGTAACACCTAATTGGGGACACTAAAACCATGTGGATGTAGTGTCCCAAATGTGGCACTAATGTCTTTTTGGTAGAATACTAATAAATTTGGATTGGGGTCAGAGGTGATAGTTCAAGGACTATGTCTTGAATAGATGTAGGTGACTATAGTCTAATGATTTGATGGAAATGCTAGCCTAAGGATCTAAAATAGTTATATGATAAGCCTACAGATAGGGTAACTCAAGAGACACTCTTATTATCCAATTACCACTTTTAGGTGATTGCATTTCCCCCCCCCATTTATGTTAGTAATGAAACAAAGCAAAATTATTAGTATAAATGAAAAATAAGAATACCTAGACTTACCTTATAAGTGAATCCCTTTTAAATAAGTTTGAATATGTGAATCTAGGTCAAAGTATGTGAAACATGATATAAAGAAATTAACTATAATGAAACATGCAAAAAATATTCCTTACTAATGAGATAATCAAAATCAAAAGACTGTGCTAAAATGAAATAATTGAGTAAAGAGAGAGGAAATGAATGAATACACCTTGTTCGAACATGAACCAATGCATGAACCTAGAGAAAACTTATGTGTGTGAATTTACATAGTGAATATATCATTGAATAACTTGAACTAAGATAATGGATTGCTCAATCCTCATATGGGTGGCTCAAGAACTCAATCTAGTTTTGACTCCATCATTGCCCACCCTAGACTGGATAAGTTTGTAAGTATGTTAAACCTTATCATATAGGTGGCTCAATAACTCAATTATGCCATGACTCCATCATTTCCACCTATGCAAAGTAGATGCATCTATAACTATATTGTGTAAAGTGATGAAAGTATCTAACTAGGTAATATTAGTATGTATTCAACTTTATGACCACTCATGTATATTAGGTGGCTTTGGGTAACTTAGGAATGCCAACCACTATATATGGAGTAAGGAATTAATATAGGGATAACCTAGAATGTGGTATAACATGTATATAGTGTAGATAATGACATGGAGTTTGCCATTCCATTTGATCAAATTGTCTGAACCTAATTATATGGAAGCTATGTGCCAAACACATGCCCCCAATCTGGTATTTGAGTATACTAAATCTGAATCATGTAATAACTAAACATGTGTAACTAATATAAATGTATGAGTGATCATGTCTTACATGATGTCCCCAAATATACTTAATTGCTATGAATATGAATTGAAATGATTGAATCTAAGTTAAATCTAAACATAACTACCAAACTTGTGACTATATCTATGCAAATAAATATTGTACCTAGTGTACTGTTCTAAATGATCTAGAATATATTGAAGCTATGGCTACTAGAAAATAATGCCCTATAGTGGATAGTAGTTCCCTATGGTGGTGGTGTCTGAAATTGGGTTCTAATGACTACTTGGTCTAATCTCTATGTGGTCTAAATTGACTATTGAATATCTATTTTATAATGTGTCTACCTTGAGTGTGATTTCTATAACTGAGACTATGTGATGCAATGTATTTATGAAAATTAAAATAATAGCCATATATTTATGACAACCCTTATAAATTCCCCCTCTTTTGAGGGTGGTTTTGAAATTTTTGGAAGAACTTCCCTCTAAATAAGTAGCTTTGAAAAATGTGTTAGCCAGAGTATGTGCATGATATTCCAATATAATGTAAATATAAATTCAAAATGTAAATGTGTCTAAGCATAATTATGAAATATAATATGTATGTTGTAATCAATAATATAAAAAGGGTGTCAAGATAGATGTAATTAATGTATATAATAGTAAATATTAGTAACTACTTAGGGGTATGAGTCATGATGTCCATCAACACTCCCAATTATGAAGGGTAGATGCATGAGGTCCATCATGACATCAAAAATTGGTGTGTGTGTGTGTAAGAAGTAAATACAAGTGTCATGGTGTATAATCATATAAGGAAATAAACATACAAGCACATGACGTACAAAAAAATAAGCTATGGGGCCACAATACAAGGGACATGGGCACATGTCACTAACTTTTAAAATGACCACATACAAGGACGTGTTAAAATGTACACATATGTAAGCAACAAGAAATTTAGTGTAGAGCCACATAGAAGGACATGTTCAAATATCCTCATATAGAAGTAAGAAATCACACACAAAGGTGGGCATATGTCCAAGTCATACAAATAAAGAAGTGGTGTAGAATCCAAAGAATGATGGCATATCCAAATTCCCTCAATGATGGAATAAGTATAGGAAAAAAAAATCAAGTATAATCTAGGAACTAAAAATGAACTCATGTATAAATGTGTACTACAAATATATGTAAATTCTAGGATACATATATACTAAGGTTAACTATTTATAGTCAAAAAAATCTGAGTAATGAGGATTAATAACCAATATCAAAATAAATCAATGTGTAATTGGAATGTATAGTATGAAAAGATAAAACCTTGTTATATTAACTATGTAAGAGATGCCCCCATTGGGTAGATGCTTCAAATGTATAAACCTAGATCAATGTAAATTACCCCAATGGGTAGATGTATCAAATTTATGAACCTATATCAATGTAAATTACCATAATGGGTATATTATAGCAAGTTTGGATCAGTGTAATGAACCAAAGTCCTATCAAGAATCTACAAGCACTCGACAAGAAAAAGTGAAACATGTGTATGATAAAATTGACTATACTAAGATAGTTAAAAATATACAATATATATAAAGTAGTATAAATGTAGACATAGAAATGCATACGATCTATAAAAAAAATTGTTTTTGAAATATTTGAATGTTTTCATATTTTGACATGTTAGTGTTTTCTGTTTTCTGAGTATAAGCTATGTACAAGCAAATCAAAATAAACTATGTACAAGGAGAAAGGGAGAGAAGTATGTAAAAAGGTAGGAACAATAGAAACCAATGAGTCTCATGGGAGACTCACTATCATTGTGGCCTATGTCAAAAATAGGAATGGTGATCTCTTATGTAGTGTGATTGATATGTTGTAATTGAAAGTTGTTGCAATATAAATTTCAGTATTTTTCATCATCATAATCATAATATTGTTCCATATTGGAATCAACCTGGTGTGCTTGAGGGAGCTACTAGATATTATGGAGTTAACCTTTCTAAATTGTACTTTTTAAGAATGATTGTGATTTTTTCCTTTGAAACTATGCTTATCATAGACATACTATGTTTTGGAGGCTCTTTTGCTACAAAAACCTTGTTTGATAATGCTTGATGGATGATAATGATTTTGAATTTACAACTGAAGATCTTGATCTATTTATAATATTTTCTATGTATTTGGATGTTTTGCCTTGATAAACTATATTTGTGACTAATGTGCCTTAGGATGTTTAATAATCCCCAAACCTTGTTGACCAATATTATCAACTACTATAATAGGAGAGGAGATTCCTTGGGCTAGTTTTCCCAAACCTTGAACATGATAATCATACTATTGTAGATTATTTTGACCAAACTCATACCATATTAAATGTTGATCCTCCTTTTGGAGAGGTATATTTTCTTGATTACTCTATGCTTGTTGTATTATTACTAGCTATGATTATGATTTTGGAACCTTTTATTATTCTAAGTTTTGCTTTGGTAACCATTTTAGTAATGTTTCTAAATTTGACCCTTTTTGAATTGGTAGATGTTCCACTGTATGTTATTTGGATGAAGTGTCACATGTGATTCATCTATATCCATGATCTATTGTATTATAATTTTCAATGCTAAACATGAATAAATGTGGTGCCCATGCATTCTCTTATATACACAAAAATATCTAGATCTCTTCATTAGGTGTAAGGAGGTAGGTTGATTAAATTATATTTAATCATGTCCTTGAGTATCTCACTGGATATCTTATTTAATCTTTTAATGATTTTTGAATCACTATTTGTATATGTAATTTTTCGTGATATCATGTTATGATATGTAACATTATTTTCCATAAATTGACTAGTTCAAGATGTATAAACATGATTTACACTATTGTCTATGGAGGCCTTTGTCTTCTAAATTGATTTTCTAATGATGTAATATGTTTATGTAATAATTTGTAAAAATATAATTATCTTTACCATACTGATAATTTGATCACATAGAGTCTCATAAGTAAAAACCTTAGCTATTATTTGAACATGTAAGAACACATCTTGTAGTGAAGAAGTGTGAATAGGTTGAGTAGGGGGATTATTGATAGTGCTATAGGTTGCATCATATCATGGAGGAATGATAGAATGGTCCTAGTTATAGGTAAAATATATATCACCCTCATGGATATGAGGAAGATAAGGAGATTATTTCCTATGTATAAGATATGACATTGAAACTTGAAACATAGTGGCTAGTTTATATGTTAAATCCTCTTTGTGTGTATGGGTTTGTTTGTTAATGGAATTCCATATAGGATAAATATAACATGGAAAAGAAATAATGCAACATGAAATATATTTTAGTTGATTTTAAACATCATGTATGCATATGTATATGTGATTAAAGAATAATGTATTAATTATTTTGCACATAGAATAAATATAACATGATATGGAAAGAATGCAACATGAAATATATTTTAGTTGATATGAAACATCAAGTATGAATATGTGTATGTGATTAAAGGATACTATCTTAATTATTTTCACATATAATAAATATAACATGCTATGGAAAGAATGCAACATGAAAGATATTTTAGTTGATTTGAAACATCATGTGTATTGGAGGTACAATCACTGAGGGGGGGAGTGAATCAATGATGTAAGATATTTAAAAATTCAATTGTAATAATTTCAAACTCTTAATCAATGACCACAATCATTCATAAATAATATAATATGTTCATAATAATGAATAATAAATATGATTCAAGATCACACATATAACATAAGATCTATGTGGGAAAGCCTCTTGGGGAATAAAACTCACTCTCAAGCTTGCAAACACATGAACTACTTGTCCTATAAGATGATCACAAACATGAGACATTTCAATGAAGCACTGACTTCACAAGGAACACCCACCCCTAATTGTGAAAAAGTACCCACTTGTTCTAGATGTTGAGCACCCACATAACTCCTTATGAAGTCAACAACTCCATAACTCTGATTGCCTTTGAATATGATTGGAGAAATAATTTATAGCACCTCTATTTAAACTCTTCACACACACTCAAGATTTAACATATAATCAATCCATCTAAACACCCCTTTTAGATCTCTATAGTCTTATTCACTCATCCTCAATCTACTCTGTACTTTAGTACATACATTGAGCATACTCCCTTTGATCTCTTTCCTTCATCTATATCTTCTACTCTCTCAACACATTCACATTCAAGTCTTGAAACCATTGCCTTGGTCTCCAATAGTTATAAATTATTCATGAATATGAAGTTATAGGTCAGCAGTAATACTTGACTTAACCCTTAAGGCATATATCATGCTAACACATAGCACAATACCATCCTCACAATTTTTCCATATCATCCATATGTAACACTTAAGTAGCTACACCTTTTAATTAGGTCTTATAATCCCTTATAGGTCTCATGGAGACATATTACCCCTTTCATCATTTCATCTAACAAAATGAGAACACAAGATCACTTTAAAATACATGGGTCCACTCCATATGATCTCTAAGACATCTTCAAATTAATACTCCCACCAAAACACTCTTCTGCTAAAGCACAAATTTCTTAAACAATATTATGTACATAGTAACACCATGAATGACTAAATAGTCAACTTTTAAGTAATTTTTCACACTAAAGATAGATTTGTCAAACCTCCAAAATCTACACATATAGTATTAATGTCTTATAAAACACTCTCCAATAGTTATTTCAACTTAAAACATTAAAATAATATCAAGAAAAACCCAATTATCCTTCTTGGGTCACTTGCAAAATATGGTCAAACACATAGTAAACTTTAGATCTCAATAACTTTGACGATACAAACATTCAAACCTTCTAGCTAGATTATTTGTATTAAAATTGAAGTCTTTTAAAACATTAATTTTTTAATTCATCAATAAATTAATCTTGGATCAAAATATATAACTCAAAAACTATAGATTGGTTTTCCCTCATTAATTTGAAAATTCAAATTCCAACGGCCACTATGTTATTGCTAAACATCAGACAGTTTTTCATCATCTCATGCTCCTTGGAAACTTTGAAAAAATGTGATCTATAAATATCCTTATAAGTATTCTATTATTTAACTATGAATCAGTCATCATTAATATTAGATACTCACTTTCATGATTGTGTCACTTTGTAGCTTTGCATGCCCTTTGCATACCCTATAGTCAGTCTTCTAATGAACTTCCATCACTTGGTCGCCCCATGTGACTTATGAGTAAATTGACTATTTGACTAAAATTAAATTCCAAAACTTGACATCGCCACATGTACTCTTGATTATTTGACTCAATATGCTCTATTGGATCATAATCTACATGATCATGTGCTCATCAATGATCTCTATCTGACAAGTTTCATACTTGTCATTAGATCTACTGCTCAAACTCCATGATTATGACACATGTCACCAGCACATGAAATATTTACTATTTAACTTTGAACTACATCATTGTATCCTTATCTAGTTATATTAAATGATTTACATTAGATTTGTGATCTGATTAAATACTCATCGTAGATCTTTGATATCACAAATTTATGCTAAGTATGGGAACTTGGTAAATTCTATTTGAGAATCCAACTTTGCACCTTAATAAATTTTGCTACGCTTCATGTCCAAACCTAAAATTTTAATCGTATGATCTCCTCACATAGGTTATCTATACACAAATCAAGTTACTCTTGAAACCTTCACACATGTAAAATATGACATCATAAAATTTATTACTTAGCCTAATCTATCAAAATGACTACTTGAGCTTAGACATTCATGTGAATGTTTTGATGAATTTTGTTCACTTACATAAGCACTCTAAGAAATCATAACATCCCATAATATATTTTTAACATGTCCATACCATAAATATCATCTATTAATTACCCCACTAAGTCAAACACTCCCCAAACCATCAATCTGATCACTTTACCATTAATACACTTATACCACATGCTCTCTTTGACATCAATGACAACCAAACATAAATGGACATGCTCAATAATCTCTCCCTTTATCATTGATGGAAAAATATCCTTAGAATGACTTCTTTTTTATTTTAACTCTTTCATTCTAATCTTTCTCCCCCTTTGACATTAATGACAAAGGGTCTCTTCCTCAACATGCCAACATTCATTATTCAACATCATGTATGCATTCGAATACTTATTTAAGATGCTCACGATACTTACATACTATCAATAATATGAATCAATATCTCCCCCTAACATTATGGTCTATATTATGTCAGCTATTCTTTGACATATACCAATCTTAACTTTAGATTTTCTGATCCTTGGACCTGTCTACATATAGAACTCAAAATATCTCTTTGATAATTCATGAATATTCCATACCTTATTAAAACATATGACTTGGTTTGATCAAGTAATCATGTAAATATTCTTTAATTTACAATTGTATCAGACATCTTCACATTTCCATCATGACTGAAGCATCTTCACATATGCTCCCACTTACATCATGCACATCTTCTTCAAGCCTCTCAAACTATATGAGTTAGCTCCCCCTAACTCCAATTACTTTTTAATGATTCATAAACAAGGAGATGACTCCCAAGCTTTTTCTTAGATACTCAAACATGGCCTTTATTAATAGTTTAGTCATAATGTTTGCAAGTTGTTATTTTTTAGACATATATTCTAATTTAACAATTTAATTACTTACTTATTCTCTATTGATGCTTAGAATTAAGCTATTTCCAACACCAACAATGGGAAGTTTCAATAATGTGGGACTTGTGACCTGAAATGACCTCTAGATTTTAAAGAAGCTGGCTCTTCTTTATCTCTAAAAGTATTATGGGAAAAAGGATAGAAATTAAATAGAAAACACCAATGCAATGAAAGAAAATCTAACTATGGTGATGCACTTGAGTTTAATTCAATCCTTAATACTAAGCACAATGAGGATATATTTAGGATTCAATTACATTAAAGAGAAAACAATGCATGATCAATGTAAAAAATGAAAAAAATAGAATCAAAGGCTCATAACTTAGACTATTTTTGTAGTAACATAGAAAACATCAACAAAGGCATAGAACTCAGTCTTTTTATTAATTTTATAGTCACATAAAAGGCACAGATACATGCACAATTATATAAACTTTCTAAATCAAGAAAATAGAACAAAGGCAAATGATATGACAATCCATAGCAAGAAAGTCTAAAACTTCTTGATAATAATCTCTCTCAAAAAATTCTCTCTATCTTCTGATCTCTGATGATTCATGCACCCATATTTATAGCATCAAACTAGCTCTAGATTGCCCACACGTTCCCAACCTAATGGTCTAACTAAACTCTAACTGAACTAGAAATGTTTAACAAAAGATATTCTTTAGATCTAAAACATTTAGTCTCCTTCACGATCAAATCCCAATGGCTTAACTAAATAGGAACTTAACTAGAAGTGTTTAATAAAAGATATTTTCTAGATCTGAAATGTTTAGTCTCCCTATAAGTTCATTGGCTGAATTAGACACACATGACACTTTTCACTATGAAATAGGTGAGGACACTTGGCATGCTCTACTTACCCTACTTTAAAATCATCTCATTATTTAGGAGGCACTAGAAAATGACACTTGGTGGCTTCCACGACACTTTCAGAAGACACATGACACTATTTGCATAGCTTATACTCTTTACTATGTCTTTGTATCAAGAGTGTTCTATATTTAACATCTATCATAGTCTACCACTTCAAAACTTTAACAATTTATAGAGAATGGGACCCACAACACTTCTTGCCTGAGTAGCTTCAAAAGGGGAATGAGGATAGGTTTCATTTTTTGTGTATCTTTAACAAATGATATGTGTCAGCTTCCACTTATCTATAAAAGATTTTAGATACTTTTTGAGAGTCCTACGAAAGGTGGCATGTGGCAGTCTCCACTGAGCTTTAGCAACACTATATAAACATGCAAGACTCATTCTAGATTCACATAGATGGTGACACTTGGTGGCTTCCACTAACTTTAGAAACAAAACCCAGGGCCCACCATAGTCTTTACTTAACAATGAAATAAAATGAAGAAACTGTGGATGTTGACACTTGGCAGCTTCCGCTAAGCTTTAGCTAGGGACACGTGGTAGCTTTTGTTGAGCTTTAGCTAGGGATAGGTGGTGGCTTCCAATACTTTTAGAAAACATATTGAAACCTTCTATAGTTGCCACTTGGCATCCTGCATGCGTACTGATAAAATATTATTGAAAAAAGCTTTTGAAAAACACAAGAAACTTGAAACATGGATGCAGACACTTGTCACGCTCTGCTAAGTCATAATGGGACACGTGGTAGATTCTACGCAACTTATAGAAATTATAAAATGTGTCTCAGCTGATGACACTTGGTAGCTTCCATGCAACTTTGATACTTAGACAAAAATTAGGCAAAATTGAAACTCACGCCTACACTCTATGTCAAAAAATTCTCTACCTCAAAACTGAAACACACAAGGACAAAATTTGGAGCGCACAACTAAAACTCAAAATAAAATGTAGAGTATTTTACTCTACAGTTCTTGGTGACCCTAAGGACTTTTGAGCCTACTCAAAAAAGAATCCAAAATCTCTCGCATGATCAAATGTGGCAAAATCACAACTATATTAAGGCCATATGATAAATAGACCACTCAGCATCAAATAATCCCTACTTATTTTACAATTTGTGGAAGGCTAAATCAAGATTGATGATGTCCTTATGTGGAAACTCTATAAAATATGAACTATAGCCTTTAATTGAAATTCAAGCTGGGATATGGGGATCAAGATAGCTTCCACTTCTAGCACTGATGAATCATTTGTTAAACTCTGGAAAACTAACTGATTATTTTGCCTAGCTAATAATAATGTTTAATCTCATCAACCATCAACACAGTGTTGCTATTAGGAAAAGGGGAAGGAAGACCCAATTTCACTAGATATTCAATATGTTGCTTCATGTCTTTGATTCCCTCTTTCACCACATCTAGAATCTCTTTTCAATTAATTGCTATGGAGTTGCAATTGAGAACTTTTTTCACCCTTTTTACAGCAATCATTCTATCACTAATCCCTATTATTGATAACATTCCATCAGTTACATCATAGATCTTTTATAGTAGCATTTGAGAATCAAACACTCTCAAAGAGACAGTGGACAAAGTGGCTTCAATTTAAGTCTCCACCTTTTCACACAATTTTTTTGCATTTAGCAAAAAGGTTAGAGAGGGTCTGAGCTGAGTAATCTCCTCAGAGATTCTTTTCCATATTGATACATACAGCTCCTTGACCAGATTTAAAACTCATGTATTCTTTGGCCTATTAGCCAGCTCAAGTGTCAATTATTCTATTATTCATTGCTCAGCTTGAAGTTAGGCCTGTATGGCAGTGGTATTGTTCTACTCATTCAGCAGCTTCTATTGAAACTGAGTGACTTGTCATAGGTTTTCATCAAATTTTTCCTATAATGCTACCTTTTCCCACCTTAAGGTTGTCACTACAGCTTTCTCCTATATCATATATTCTTCCAAACAAGAATTTTGGGCTTAAATAGTCTGGTGAGTCTGAAAATAAATAGTATCTTACAATTATTTGTTGAGACTCTCTATTTCATTATTCTTGGTTTTGATTTTTTTAGTCAGACCACTATAGTTTGCCTTCTCTTGAGCTAGATCAACCTCCATCTTTTGTAGCTTCTTTGATACTTTCAAATAATTAGTAGCTACCATAGAAGTGGATTCATTCAATAGTTCAACCCTATCTTGTGGTCTAAAAAGTGACATATCCATAGCCACTACATTCATTGTATAATCTTCAGGCTACAGTTGCTCATTTGGTTTGACTAAATTAGGTGACAAATGGGTCACCATTAGTTGTTGCTAGATTGGGTCAAATTGTGACCTCATATGTGGTGTAACCAAGGCTTTATTATCTTTCATCTTCTTTTCTCCATTTGGGCTTCCCTAGCCTTTTTAGCAGTGTCTGCTTGAGTTTGGAAGGTAGAGGAGAGGCAATGCACCCACCCACAAAAGGATAACCTTGTGGCAAGCCATATGGAATAGCCAAATGTTGGCTAGGGGGAATCTGAGGAGGTATTTGCTTTAAGACAGAGGGGAAAAAATGAGGCAATGATGTGGCCTGAGTATTAATAGGTAGGGAAAATTGGGAAATGGGCATATCAGAGGTGGCAGGGGATATTATTTGGCCAAATGGGATTGTCACCCCTATAGAAGAAGAGAGAGACTAAGAAGAAGAAGGAGAAACAACATGTACCTAAGGAGTAATTGATGTACTTAGTGGTTCATGCTGTGAGGGTTCTACCTCCTCCTCTAAATCAGGCTGAAGCTTCAGCCTCTTATGTTTCCTTGGCATTTCTTCTTCTAGCTGTGCTTCCTTCTCTTCAACATTTACTAGTGTTGCTAGTGGTGTTTGTATAAAACTAGGAACCCTGAAGGTTGACACTGATGGAGAAGCTTTGGGTGGTGAGGATACCACACTCTTTTATTTTTTAATGGCACTGAGAGATTGGGGCTAGATAGTTATAGTGACTGTAGATGAGGTTTATCCTAGGGCCTATAGTATATCAGGGCTAGAGACTAGACATAGATGACATTCATCCCAGATTTCCTCCCATTTCTCATCTAAATCTACATTTCTAAAAGAGTGAGTTATCTCACAAATCTCTTTCCTATACTTCTAATAGGTTTCTATTTTCTCAGGTTTTTAGTCTTTATTCTTTAATGCCCTTCTTAAACCAGAAGTCATTCTAATTTTAAGATCAAAATCCTTTTGCTTAACATAGAAAGTCTCCCACAGCTTGGCCTCCTAAAGGGGCAAATCCATCAATTCTACATATAATTCAGGAATATCTTCCTTAGGATTTCTTCTATTTTCCTAGAAGGCATGGACCTCATGCATAATTCTAGTAGTGACCTTGTTATTCTTGACACATGAAGTTATGAAAATGCTGGGGTCATATCCCCATTTATCTTCAATCAGATAGAAACCTAGGATAGCTAGCTTTCTCAGCAACACGTGCTCATCATCTCTAACTTCTAGGGTCATGTTGTTCATTACCCATGGAATATCATACATTTTCTTCTTCTTCTTCCCAGTGCCATATTCATTATCCACCACAAACACTTGATAGGTGACTTCTAAGAATGCTAACCTAAGGGTCAAAATATTAGGTAGCAGCATTGGTTCTCCATTAAAACCATGGACTCTAATAATAGTATGATGGGGTCCAAAAATGTAATCACAAAGAATAGTGTGATTTGTCATAAGGCCTGAGACACTTCAAGTCAATCTATTTTCAATCGGCTCTGGGCTTAGGTGACAAAAGGTAGGGGTAAAAAAATCCAAAAATTTGTATGGGTCAGATGTTTTAGTCAAGATATGTGTCCATGCAGACACATGAATGGTCCTATTATGACAAAAATTGGGGTCATACATATTCAGATGCATGTATCAGGAAAAGATGCCATAGTTTTGATACAACATGAGGTGAAATAGATAAGAATAATACCTAAAAACCATTTAGATTTGAAATGGGTGAGCTGGTCAACCATTGAATATGCAATCTACTTAGAGAAGTCTAGCTGATACTCCTGAGACTTGTCAACAGTTTTCAATCTGAAGAGAATTGCCATTTGTTCTTCATAAACAATTATATCTTCTTTCATTCCAAAAATTAATGCCATCATGGAAAGTGCCTCTTAACTGGCCTATGAAAATTGTGCTCTTACTATTGGTAGTAATGGCACAATGGTATCATCTTCCCCTAATTGCAATTCTAATTTCAGAAACCTCAATTGATTATTGACGTTTGCCCACATTTTTTTCATCTTGGAAATGGTAGGAAATGTGGTTGTCTTGTCATGATACAGGGCCAACAGGTCACTGATGGTCTTTGGTTTAATTTAAACCATGAATGGACCCTATTGTATGGTATTCAAGGGTACATGAAACAATTTGGCACATATTTCAACCAAGTCAGGGCATGGATGTACACCTAGGACAATGAATTGTGCTAGTTGGGAAGTCCATATCCTCATTGCAAATGTTTTGTATTGTCTAACCTTGGCCCTCTAAATACATCTTTTATGTGCCCCTTCTCTTAGATATTTTCTAGAATTTTGAAGGATTGGGTCCATGACTCTATTTTCAAAATCTTTCACCTTTGCTGGGTCATTTGCATAACCAACTTCAAGAACTCTAGTCCACAGATAGGTCTTTAAGGGTTGTGTAGGGGTTGAAGCATATGATTTTCTTGTGAAAAGCTTATCAATGGATTTTTAAATCATAAAACCCTATTGTGAAGACTGTGCCTCCTCCATATCTATATCTATACTTGGAAATAGTGAACTTATGTAACATGTATGGAGCTTTGCAATAGGGAAAGCACTTTCACTAAGCAAATTTTGCTATGAATTAAAATTTGTAGATAACAGGGATTTTCAAGTAGACGTAAGAATGTTTGAGACACTGTTAAGATTTAACTCTTGTTATGGGGTATTTAATGACCCATCGAGTCTCAAAAATGGCATTAAAACTAGATAACTATTGATAAATCTTATTAAATCTTCATGAGACAGCGTGTCAGACACGTCATGAAAGTGGCTACATAAGGGTACTTTAGGGAATGTTGGAGATTTGAGAGAGATTTAATATGTTGATATTTTTGAAAATTTTGAAAAAGGCTCTAAGTTGCAGCCACGTGTTCAAAGAACACTTATTTAAAAGAAAGGGTGAGAAATAAAAATGGGAAAACAAAGCAACAAGGAAAGGGAAACTATCTAACTATAATATATTAGAGACACAGCTTAACTAAAATGTTTCAAGTAGATCCCATTCACAAGAATCTCTTTAGGTTCACCCTCCATTGTTTTGAGCTTACAAGATTTTTTTTGTTTACATGCATGAATCTTATAGGGACCATTCCATAATGCTTGGAATTTAGTGTGTTGACTTGGCTTGGTAGCTCTTGCATCCCATTTCAAAACAACTAAGCCTACTTCAAAATGGGGGTTTGAAGTCCTTTTATCAATGTAGTCTTTGATTATTTTATAATGCTTTATTAATGAATCATGTACTGTATCCCTCTTTTCTTAAACTTCCAAGAATTTAGCAAGTCTGACCTGCATGGGGCCATTTTCCTCAATTTCAATCTATTTTAATAACTGAAGAGTAGGAATCTCCAAGCTTAGGGGCATTACAGTAGGCTTACCATAGACCAATTCATATGGGGACATTTTTGTCACCTATTTAGGTGTAATTATATCAGCCCATAGTGCAATATTAAGCAATTTATGCCACTCTTTGTGATGATCAACCACTATTCTCTTAATAAGTCTAATCAGGTTCTTGTTGGTTGATTCTACCAAACCATTACATTGAGGGTAATAATTTGAGGAAGTTTTCAGATAGATTCCATGATTTAGTGTAAAGCTAGATATTTTAGACCCTAAAAATGCTTTAGCATTATCTAAAATTATGGTACGAGGAGGCCTAAAGTGAGTAGTGATACTCCCTAAAAAGTATAGGATCACATTTTATGTTGCTTCTTTGAGTGACACTGCCTCACTCCATCTGGTGAAATAATTTGTGGTAGTTAGAATCAGTTTTTTCCCCATACTCAACACTAGATTGATCATTCTAATGAATTCAATACCCCATTGAGCAATGGGTTCATCAAGAATTATAAGACTAAGGGGCAATGCTTCTTTTTTCCTTCTCATCCGCACATAATATTGACAAGATTGGCACTTTTTATCAGTTGATAACAGTCTGTAAATAAAGTGGGCTAGAAATAACCTACCTGAGTTATCTTTATAGCTATGGTCTTTATAGAAAAATGTCCACCTAAGACTCCATGGTGCATTTCATGTAGTATTTTCTTAGCCTCATCTTTCTCTATGCATCTTAAAAGTATGCCATCAGTATTTCTTCTAAAAATAACTTGGTCAATTAAAACAAAATAGACCCCTTGATGCCTATAGTATCTCCTCTTCTCCTAAGAGAGCTCTTTTGGGAAAATCCCATGTTTCATGAAGTAGATTTTTTTTGTGACCCAGGAGTTATGATCAACTTCTTATATCCTCAATACACCTTCCTTTTCTATTTCTTCAGGCATCATCTTTCCCATATCTTGAATCATGTATTGGCACAACCCCTACCTCTAACTAGCTTAGTGGGTCTAACCTCTACATCATAATCAAGGATCTTTGTTATCCATTTTTCTCTTTTTTTAATAATTTCACCCTCCATAATGTATTCTCTGACACTACGATGAGCAACAAGTATCAAAATCTTACTTCTTGATACCATATGCCTAAATTTCTTGAGAGCTTTTACCATAACATATGAATGTTTCTCCACAAAGTTGTATCTAGCTTCATACTCCCTAAGATTCCTTGAGAAAAAGTCTATTGGGTGTTCTCCCTCTTGTTTGTCATCTTTCTATGTTAGGACAACAATAATACTAAACTCTCATCTATAAACACACATTATAAAAGACTTAGAAAAGTCTAGGTTACTAAGTATTAGGGATATTAAAATTACTTTCTTGACCTCCTCAAAGGCTTGTATTCCTTCTGTATTCCACTTGAACACTAGGTCTTTCTTCAACAAAAGTGTTACTGGTCTCACTAGGCCTGCAAAATTTGATATGAACTAACTGACAAAATTAATCTTCCCCAAAAAAGACTGAACTACTTTCTTATTTATTGGTAGGGGCAAGTTCATTATAGTTGAAACTCTCTCTGGATCTATAGAGACTCCTTCATTGGATACTATATATCCCAATAGTTTTCCTTGAGGTACTACAAAGATACACTTTTTGGGATTCATGGATATTCTAAATTCTTGACACTTCTTTAAAATAGATTCTAGATGATCAAAATGATCAACAACATTCTTGAAAAAAATAGTGAGATCATCAAGATAAATTAGGATGATTTTATTTATGAGTTCCCCAAATTCTACATCCATAGCTCTTTGAAAAGCATCTCCAACATTCGATAGGCCAAATGGCATCTTGGCATATGCAAATGTTTCCCATTTGGTAGTAAATGCAATCTTATGTTGGTCTTCATCAGCCAACCAAATCTGATTATATCTAGAGAAACCATCTAGTAAGGAAAATCTCTCTAATCTAGCCACTATCTGTAAAATTTGTTCCATAGAGGGTAGGGGATAGTGATCTTTTAGAGATGCTTTATTTAGGTCTCTGAAATCCACATAGAATCTTATGTCACCATTCTTTTTCCTGACTGGTACTAGATTGGATACCCATGTTGAGTGTTTGATTGGAAAAATTATTTTAGAATCTAATAGTTTTTGCATCTCATCCACCATTAGAGGTTCAATCCTTGGATTTGCTAGCCTCTATTTTTGTCTGGCTAGCTTAGATCCTTCAGTTAGTTCTATTATGTGTTGAATGATGTCTTTTTTATATCCATGAAGGTCTTCATAGTCTAGGATATTACTCTATCATACCTTTTACACAAGTCAATTAGTCTTTCCCTTTCCTCTTGAGTTGTGGAATTTCTAATCTTTAGCTTTCTCCCTTCACTCACTTCTATCTTAGAATAATCTTCTTTATTTTCTTGAAACCTTTTCTTCTATAGGCTTACATCTTTTGGATCAAATAGGTTTCCTAAAGTGAGCAAGCCTTTAGGAAGCTTATTGGTATTTAATTGAATAACTTGGTCTCCATATGCTTCTTTAATTTTGGGTTGCAATTGATTAGTAAATTTGCCTAACTATTGTAAAAATGAGAGTACCTGAGAATCATTTTCAAAGACTTGCCAATTTTCATCATTGTCTGGGATAGTTGGCCTTACTATAACTTTGATTGACTCATTGTTGACTAATAGACCAGTTTCTAGGTCAAACTGTGATCCAATCTATGCCATCCTATCAACTTCAAAATTTTGAGTTCTAAGAACTACTTCAATATTGAAAGCTTTAAAATCTTCTATTATGTCCCAAATTTTGTGTCTATAGGATCTCATCCTTACATTTTTGGCTATTGCCTTTTCTCTGATTTGTTTCACCACTAGTTTTGAATCTCCTTTTACTATCAAATTCTTTACTACCTTCTTCTTGGCTAACATGAGCCCATGTACTAAGGATTAATATTTAGCATCATTATTAGTACAGGCAAATTGGAAATGAATAGCTCTTAAAATTTTCTAACCATTTGGAGCAACAAGACAAATTCCTACTCTAGCACCATTTTTACTTCTAGCCCCATCAAAATTTAAGGTCCAAATTTATGAGTCCTTTTCAGATTCTTAAGTCTTTGACATTTATTCCCTTAGAACATTTGGGATTTCATGATCTTCATCAAATATGACATAAGTGCCCAGACTAGTAGAGTCATAATTTCCAAATGGGTCACTTTGTATCATAGCTAACAAATGGTTATTTTCCTCTTCTTGGTCATGTTCAGTCCAGTCACCTAACTCTTCAACAAAGACCCTTTCTTCCTTATTCAGCATAGCATGAGCTGCCTCTAATTTTGGGGTTAGTTCATTGGTGATGTGATCTTTAGATAGTGGCTCAGATAGTATTTTCATTTTTGAACCATATTTGGTTTTTAGGATGAGGTGAGACCAATCAAGTGACATATATCCTCCTATCTTGGCTGTGAAATCTTTGGATAAACATAGGCCAAATACAGGGGGTATATCTATGACTACCACATCTTGATTTACAATTATATTAGGGCAAGCATATAATTTCAATGGGAGTCATTTAATTTTCCCTATTATTTACACCGATTTCCTATCTAGTTGCATAACTCCTCTAGTAAGTGGCTCATACTTTATTTTTAAAGCATCTACTATTTGTTTAGGCATTACTATAGTAATGTCCCTTGAGTCTATCATTGCATTATGCAATAGTTTATTTCCAACTATCAAAGTCAAATAAAAGGGCTTTGGTTTGGACTTACCTCTTGTGTGTTTTTCAAAAGGGCTATTGTCTTCAGAGGAACTGTGTCTTTAAGATTTTCTTTATCAGCAGATCCTTTGGTGCCAGTATGTTTAGGCATTACTTGGCTTTATAGATCTTCTTGTAACAGTGTTTTTTACTCAATAATAGCTAATATGTTCCATATTGACACATGCACTGGGGTCTTCTTCAGCTGATCCACCACATTCATCGGTCCTAGAGTTTGGGTTCTTAGATAATAAGGGTACCTTGATTTTTCTTGAACTTGTCCAAGAATTACTTGGTTTTGAACTAGCTGAGGTATTTCTTATCTAGTAGCTATGTTTTGATGACCTTGAAATTGAGGATTCCCCACAATTTCATGATTTGTGACTTCAGGCTATTCGATCATCCTTCTCTTGGCTTTGGTGTAGTAATTTGATTGTACTACTAGCTTCTTGGAAATAGAATCTTCATTTAATAACATTGACTCTTCATCTTCAACCCATGAAAACAAAACATGTTCAGGGGCTATTTATCCTTCTTTTTGTAAGGACATCCCTTGCATTTAAGCCAATTAGGACTAAATTTTGCATACCAGGGGATTGGTAGGCTTGAGTGTCAGAAGTACTTGCAAATTGTCCATCCATTCTTCTTTGCTCTACTATATTTTGCTGTAGATTACCCATAAGACAATATATGGGCATATGAGCATTATTAAAAGGGAAACACCAGGCATTGGTGCCATCTGCATAATTATTTTGCCCTTGAACAATCTCCTTATTTGAATTAGGGGGAACAGTATGTGAGGGTGTAGGGACTGCAATTAATTGGTTTGATGGCTGAGGGTTAGTTTGCCTTTGAGAACCTTGATATTGGTTTTTCTGTGGTGGAAAAATAATTTCCTTGGTAGCCTTGATATTGGAGTTTAGGATAAGGATTCTGCTATCTTTTAAGGTTAATTATCTCATTATAAAATGTCTTTAAGATGTTCTTGACATCATCCATCTCAGATGACTAGACAGGGGCAAGTTCTTTAGTAGTTTGTTAAGGAAATGTATACATAGACATAGGTGGTGTTATGGAATTAGGGGTTTCTTGAGGCAAAGGTAAGGTAATCTCTAGAAACATGGGCATGGGAGGCCTTGGGGGTAACTTTCCAGCATCTATTAAGTTATTTTCAACTCTGACTGCATAGTCATAGGCTTTTGGCAGAGTCTGACCTCCAAGTGACTGAATCATTACTGATATATCTAAATTTAAGGCTTTAAGATAAAATACTAGAGCCATACCTAGTAATGGTCTTGATGTAGCAGGATTTCTTCCCCAAGTCTTTTGAAATCTTGAATTGAAATTAGTCATTGATTTTTGTGGTGCCCTTTTGATAGTAATCAATTACTAGAACAAAGAAGATTTATCACCCTTTTCTTCAAATCTTTCAAAGAAAATATCTCCAAGTTAATCCCATGTAGATATTGTATTTAGAGTCAAATATATATACCATTCGAGAGCCTTCCCTTTAAAAGAAGCTGCTAACAATCTTATAGCCACATTCTGCTATGTGACCACATATATTGCATAGACATGAAACACATCCTGTAGATGTTTTTCAAGTGTTTTGAAATATTTCCCACTAAATTTGGGTAGAGCTTTCAGGGCATTTACTAGAATAGGATCCCAAGTGGCTGGTGGTATTGGGAGAATCAAAGGACTGCTAGTGTTCCAACTTGCATAATTCCTTGGGGTATAGGTGCTCCCATGTTTGCTCTTGGTATTGCTATAAAATTATTTACCCTTATTTTTGGATTAGTTATCAATGGTAGTAAAAGAATACTTGGGTTCACAATAGATTGAGATCTTTTTATTGGTCCATAGCTCTGACTCCTTGTAGCTCTCTGGTTCATATAGTCTTGAAAGAAACTTCAAGATATTGTCATCCCATTGGGCATCCCAAAAACTATTGATGCTTACAATTGTGTTGTTTCCAACACCAACAATGGGAAGTTTCAAGAATGTGGGACTTGCGACTTGAAATGACCTCCATATTTTAAAGAAGTTGGCTCTTCTTTATCTCCAAAAGTATTGTGGGAAAAAGGATAGAAATTAAACACAAAACACCAATACAATGAAAGAAAATTTAACTATGGCGATGTGCCTAAGTTTAATTTGATCCTTAATACTAAGCACAGTGAAGCTATATTTAGGATTCAATTACATTAAAGAGAAAAAAATGCATGTCAATGTAAAAGATGAAAACAATAGAATCAAAGGCTCACAACTTAGACTATTTTTGTAGTAATACAAAAAACATCAATAAAGGCACAAAACTTAGTCTTCTTACTAATTTTCTGGTCACATAAAAGGCCTAGATACATAGATAGTTATATAAACTTTCTAAATCATGAAAATAGAACAATGGCAAATGATATTACCAGCCACAATAAGAAAGTCTAAAACTTCTTGATAACAATCTCTCAAAAAAAATTCTCTCTATCTTCTGATCTCTAATGATTCTTGCACCCATATTTATAGCATCAGATTAGCTCTAGATTTCCCACACGTTCCCAACCCAATGGTCTAACTAAATGAAAAGTGTTTAACAAAATATATTATTTAGATCTGAAACATTTAGTCTCCTTCATGATCAAATCTCAATGGCCTAACCAAATTGGAACTTAACTGGAAGTGTTTAACAGAAGATATTTTCTAGATCTAAAATATTTAGTCTCCCTGCAAGTTCATTGGTTAAATTAGACACACGTGACACTTTTCACTATGAAACAAATGAGGAAACTTGGCATGCTCTACTTACTCTACTTGAAAACTGTCTCACTATTTAGGAGGCACCAAAAAATGACACATGGCAGCTTCTGTAGCAATTTCAAAAAACACACAGCACTTTCCATGTTACTTATACTCTTTACTATGTCTTTGTATTAGGAGTGTTCCATCTTTGACATCTGTCATAGTCTGCTACTTTAAACCTTCAAAAATTTATAGAAAATGGGACCCACAACACTTCTTTCTTGAGTAGCTTCAAAAGGGGAACGGGGATAGGTGTCACTTTCTGTGTATCTTTAACAAATGATATGTGTTGGTTTCTACTTGTCTATAGAAACTTTTAGATTTTTTTGAGAGTCCTGTGGAAGGTGACACGTGGTGGTTTCCACTAAGCTTTAGCTACACTATAGAAACATTCATAACTCATTTTAGATTCACATGGATGGTGACACTTGGCATCTTCTGCTAACTTTAGGAACAAAACTTGGGGCCCACCACAGTCTTTACTTAACAATGAAACAAAATGAATAAACTATGGATGTTAACACTTGGTAGCTTCCATTGAGCTTTAGCTAGGGACACATGGTGGCTTTCATTGAGCTTTAGCTAGGGACATGTGCCAGCTTCCGCTACTTTTAGAAAAACATATTGAAACCTTCCATAGTTTCCACTTGGCATCCTCCACACACACTGAGAAAATCTTATCGAAAGAAGCTTTTGAAACTCATAAGAAACTTGAAACACAGATGCTGACACTTGTCATGCTCCATTGAGTTATAATAGGACACGTGGCATGTTCCGTACAACTTATAGAAATTATAAAATGTGTCTCGGCCAATGACACTTGGTAGCTTCCATGTGACTTTGATACTTAGAAAAAAACTAGGCAAAAATGAAACTCACACTTGTGCTCTATGTCAAAAATTTCTCTGCCTCAAAACTAAAATGCACTGGGACAAAGCTTGGAGAACACAACTAAAACTCAAAATAAAATGTAGAGTATATTACTCTACATTCTCTTAACAAATGATATCTAATAGGAATGTGCTTAGTTTTTGAGTGCATAACATAATTCTTAGAGATAGTAATTGCACTAATATTATCACAATAGATATAACAAGGTCCATTTTGTCTAATCTAAGGTTTGTTTCATCCACATTAGCTGAGTACAATAGGAAGTAATAGTTATATACTAAGATTATATAGTTGATAGAGATACAAAGGTTTGCTTCTTGCTTAGCCAATACACTAATTATTCACCCATGAAAAAGACACCACCACTAGTACTCCTAATATCTACACATCCTAAACAATATGCATTAGTGTATGTCTTTGGAGTAAATTCTTTACTCTTGGGGTACCATAAATCAAACTATATTATGCTCTTGAGATATATTAAGATCCTTTTGATTGCTTTCAAGAGAGATTCTCTAAGATCATCTTGAAACCTTCCTATATGTCCCACTTCTTGCATGATATTAGGCCTAGAAGTAATAGATTATAAGAGACATCAAATCATAAATTTATATAAATTTTGATCAACTTTTAGTGAGTCATATTATTTACTTAACTTGCATCCAGTAATAATTAGAGTACTCATTGGATTAAAATCCAACATGTCAAACTTTCTTAACATATATTCAATGTATTTTGATTGTGAAATTAATATCCCTTTATTGAGTTAGTTAATTTGTAATCTTAAGAAGAATTTTTTTTCCTAGCATTGACATTTCAAACTCAGTCTTCATAGTATTTGCAAACTCTCTACTCATGTTGTCATTATTAGAACCAAATATTATTATTGGAAGGATAATCACTAAGAGGGGTGGTGAATTAGTGATACAAGATATTTCAAATTTCAAATTCAATCCTTTCAAACTCTTAATCAATGACCACAAGCAATCATAAAGTATACAAGATGTTCATAAAAATGAATAAGTAAAATAATTCAAGATCACACATAACACAAGATCTACATGGAAAACCCTCTTCGAGAATAAAACCCACTCTAAAGCCTATAAACACATGGAATACTTGCCCTATAATATGATCACAAACATGAGGCCTTTTAGTGAAACACCCACTTCACAAGGAGCACCCACCCCAAAGTATGAATAATTACCCACTTGTTATAGATGTTGAGCATACACACAACACCTTATTAAATCAACAATTCTAGAATTTTGATTGGTGATCAATCAGATTGGGGACATGATGTATAACACCTCTCTTTCAAATCATCACACATAAACAAACTTGTTCATACAATCAATGCATATAAACATCCTTTAGTATCTTTCTAGTCTTCTTTACTCATCCTCAATCTATTCTATGCTTTAGTCTATCTACTGAGCACACTTCTTATAATCTCTTTCCTTCATCTCTATCTTTTATTCTCTCAACATATGCACATGAAGTCTAGAAACCATTGCCTTAGTCTCCTCTATATATAGATTCTTCATGCATATCAACTTATAGTTTATCCATAATACATACCTTAACCCTTAAGACATCTTACATAGCTCAATACCATCCTAACAGGCTAGCCATAACATCCATGGGTCATACGTAAGTAGCTACACCTTTCAATTAGGATTTATTATCCCTTATAGGTCTCATGGAGACCTATTCACCCATTTATCACTTCATTGAGAGAATTAAGAACATAATATAACTTTCAATTACATGGGTCAACTCCATATAACCTCTAAGACATCTTAAAATTATTACTCCCACCAAAGCACTCTTTTACTAAACTAAAAATGGCTCAAATAATATTCTATACACAAAAACACCTTAAATGAACAAATAGTCAACTTTGAAGATCCATAAATTTGATTTTACAAACATTCAAACCTTATAACTAGATTCTTTGGATACACCTTGAAGTCATCTACAACTTTTATTTTTACTGCATTAATAAATTTGTCATGGATCAAAAGATATAACTCAAAAATTATAGATAGATTTATCTTGTTAAGTTGAATATTCAAATTCTAATGGTCACTGATCATGTGTTAAACATAAGACATGGTGACCTCATCGCATTCTTCTTGGAAACTTTAGACAAGTGTGATCTATTGATCTCCTTAGATTAGCCTAATCTTTATCTTGAAATGCTCACCATCGATCTTAGATCCTTGCTTCTATGATCATGCCACTTGGCAGCCCCATGTGCCTTCTATGCATATTGACCTATTGAATTCAATAATATTCTACCACTTGGTAGCCTCACACATCTTCTAAGAAATATTTAACATATTGACTAAATATAGACCATTCGATCACTTTTGATAAGATCATGTGCACCATTGGATCATTATTTGGTCTGATGAAATGCTTATTATTATATCTTGATCTAATTAACACTCATAATTCTATTTGACTTATCAAATTAACCATAAACTTCAACATAGTTAGACTTGATGGTATTTGGCCCATCACAATTTGCAAAAACAACTTTGAAGGTTTATAACTTGAGCTATAAGACACTTCAAGAATCCAAATATTTAGGGTACCTTCTTAGCACTATAGATAACATCTCCATGAAATCCTTTAACCTCAGTTGAATTTTTGAGTACCTACATTAAATTCACAAACTTGCTAGTTCATTCATATCAACATGATGTGTAACAATGTTCTAGCTTCTCTTAAGCTAGAATATGCATGTTTCTCTTTTCAAATGATCAAATGACACATCTGAACTTCACCAAGACATCTATGGATGCCTCACAACTTCTTATTTATCCTTACAGACTTACATATGTGCCATATCTCTCCAGGTTATCAAAATTAACTTCTTTGTCACTCATGCACTAGTATTTCATGCTCTATTTGGCATCATTAATAGCCTAACATCAATGACCATGCTTAACAATATCCCCCTTTATCATTAATGGAAAAACACTATCATAATGACTTTATTTGAATAAAGACTTCATTTTGATCTTTCTCCCCCTTTGAAATTAATGTCAAAGGGTCTCTTCCTCAACATGCCAATAATCATTCTTCAATATCATGTGTACATTATTATAATTTATAAGATGCCCATGATACTTACATACTTTCAAGTATATGAATCAATTTCTCCCCCTTTTACATGCACCAGTCTAAACTTGGTCTTCTTTGATCCTTAGAACTGATAAACTATTTACAGAGAATAGAAATTTCCTCCTAAGATCATAATCCATCTTATGTCATCTATTCTTTGACATACACCAATCTAATCTTGGTATTTTCTAATCCTTGGACCTGTCTACCTTCATAAATCACAAGATCTCTTTTTTCCTGCATGAAGATTCAAAACCTTGTCAAATTACATGACTTGGTTTGATCAATTCAACATGTCAATATTCTTGAATTCACAACTTTAGTATACATATTCACACATCTATCATGACTAAAGCATCTTCATAAATGCTCCCCCTTAGCCAAACACATCTTTCTCTATCTAAAAAATATCATCTTCAATAACTCTTCTCAATAAACTAGGATTTCTAGAAACACTTCAACAATATGGATCTCATATCAATAGAAAAATTTCCCTTTATCCTCTACAAACTATCATGGCTTAGAACCTTTTCAAATCATTATCATGGAACCAACTCATATTGAAAACACTGTGAACTCCACAACTTATCATATATATAACTTTGGGACCTTTTTCATGATATCAATAAAATAACAACACATTCTCCTCCTACTCAAATGACCTTTTAATGATTCATATATAAGGAGATGACTCCCAAGTTTTTTCTTGGATACTCAAATGTGGCCTTTATCAATGGTTTAGTCATAATGTTTTCAAGTTATCCTTTTAAAGACACATATATTCCCTTTTAACAATTTGATTACTTACGTGGTCTCTTAAGAAATGATATATGATAGGAATGTGCTTAGTTTTTTAGTGCATAAAAAATTATTAGAGATACTAATTGCACTATTATTGACACAATAGATAAGACAAGATCTATTTTTTATTACCTTATAATATTCCAAGGTTTGTTTCATCTACATTACTTGAGTACAATAGGAAGCAATAAATATATACTCAACTTTTATAATTGATAGAGATATAAAATCTTGTTTCTTTTTTAGCCAAGACACCAAGCATTCAACCATGAAGAAGACAACACCATTGGTACTCCTCATATCATCTAAACATCCTTCCCAATCGACATCAGTGTATGTCTTTAAAGTAAATTCTTTACTCTTAGGGTACCATAAACCATACTGTATTGTTCTCTTGAGATATCTTAAGATCCTTTTGATTGCTTTAAGTGAGATTCTATGGGATCAGATTGAAACCTTCCTACAAGGCCCACTACTTACATGATATCAGTCCAGGAATTAGTAAATTATAATATAATTGAAATCATGGACCTATATGAAGTCTGATCAACTTTTGGTGAGACATCTTGTTTACTTAACCTGCATCCAGTGATCATTAGAGTACTCATTGGCTTACAATCTAACATGTCAAACTTTCTTAGCATATCTTCGATGTATTTTTCCTTTGAAATGAATATCCCTTCATTGAGTTGGTTAATTTTTAATCCTAATAAGAAATAAATTTCTCCCAACATTGACATTTCAAACTTAGTCTTCATAGCATCTACAAACTTTTTACTCATATTGTCATTGTCAGAACTGAATAATACATCATCAACATAGAATATTATTAGAAATTGATGAGTGCCATCTATCTTGATAAATAAATTACTATTAATTATCCCTATTTTGAAGCCTTGACTCAATAGATACTTTTCTAATATGTCATACCAAGCTCTAGGAGCTTATTTAAGACCATATAAATCCTTTCTTAGTTTGTAAACATAGTCTTGATTATTTCTCATTAAAAAAACTTTAGGTGGCTCAATATAAACTTCTTCATCTATGTTGTCATTAAAAAATTCATATTTCACATCTATTTGGTAAACTTTGAAACCTTTGAAGCTTGTATATGATAGAAAGAGTCTAATTTATTCTACTCTTACTATAAGAGCAAATGTCTCATCTAAATCTATACCTTCATCTTGAGCATATCATTTACACACTAGTATAGCCTTTTTTCTTGTGACCTCTCCTTTATAATTAATCATGTTTGTAAAAACCCACTTAGTTCTTATCACATTATTATCTTTTGGCCTAGGAACCAAATCCCATGTTTCATTTTTTACTATTTTCTCAAGTTCATCCTTTATGAAAAATGCTCAATTTTTATCTTTGATAGTTTTTTAAAAACTTTTAGGTTCAATTTTGGATAAAAAATCTATGTCTTCTACATTTTGATTGATCAACCTTATCCTCCCAGTCTACAAAATAGAATTCACATCTTTAATAACTTGTGAAACTAGACAATCCTTATATATTCTCCTGGAAGGGGATTTAGTAGCCTATCTTAATTCTTCCACTTCATCATTCGATTGATCAAGTATGCTTTCATTATTTTAAATAACATCTATTGAGGTCAAGATACCCCCATTTTTAAAAATGGGGACCCTTGTTTAAAAAATTATAGGATTTGTACCTTATATTTGAAAAAACACTTGATCAAAATACCACTAACATGTTTTCATATTATTCATGAATCTCATTTGGATTAATGGACATGTTTCTATATGATCATGGTTTTACCTCTTCCAATGTTGCTAAAAATTATGGCTTGTGTTTATGTATTACAGGTTCAATGGAATCTCATTTAAGAATGGACATTCTTAGGGTTTTGTGATTCAATGTTAAATTGATCTTTTACTAGCCTTTAGTCTATTAAAGATTAATTGGATTTATTTTAAGTCATGTTAAAACCCTAGTATAGTGTTTTAACCTAGTTCCATTTTGAATTAAATTTAAATTTGCATAAGTTCAATTTATGGAAGAGCACTTTAAATTTACCCAAGACTTAATTTAATTTTTATACTAAGGTTTAGTCGTGTTTATCAACATGACCAAACCTTACTCTAAAAATTCATACTTGGTCCCTTTTATGTCCCATAAACCCTTGGTGAATTTTATCATTAACATGGTATAGCTAAATGAGGGGTCCCTTTTGACTATAGACATAGCCTAAAAGCCTTACCTTAAAGTTTGTTGTATTTTACAAAAAAACCTTAGGCTAAAAATATATGTTAGGTCTTTTATTATTCTCAAGGTCCCCTTTATCATGTTTAAAATTTATCTTAAAATATTTGTCCTAAGGTCTTAAGCATGTTTATTAATAAAAAATAAAACCATAATGCAAAAACTTTATGCTAAGTTATTTATTTTCTTAAGCAGTAACTTAAATATCCTTTTCATTTGTAGGATCAATGAACTATGTTTACTCAGGGGATCTAAATCTAATGGTACGTGATCATAGTTGAAAATTCAAGCTATGACCCCAAAGTTAAAGTTTGAGCATGTCCTCAAAGATCGAGGTATGTGTTCAAGCATACATATTCTGATTGATGGTTCATAACAAGTCAATGCTTCAACATAGCCCTAAGATAAGCAAGAGGGTGACAAGTATCACACTCATAGCCAAAGAACATTTAGTAGCCAATGGTGTTTAACCTTGTGGATCAAGATCTAGTTATGTGCATTTTATCAGTTGAAGATGATCATATGGTACATAACTAACATTGAGAAGTCAAGGACAAATGTGAAGATGACACACATCATAACCAAAGGCAATAAATTAAAGTTTGAACATCTTTCAAACATTGATGGTGTATATAAGAACATACACATTATGATAAATGGATCACAGAGCATGAGGTACAAATAAGTAGATCAAGATCAATAGTGTGAGATCAACATTAACATTTCAATAAATCTCAAGACTAATGGCAATTGATCTTGTATATCAAGATCAATGAACCACATTGATCTGTGTAAATAAATCTAATGGTGTAAGATCAAGGTGGAATTTTCAAAGGATAATGGTCACTTTTTAAATATTTATGAGAAAAGTGCCATGAAAATGCCATGATGATGCCACATTAGAGCCATATCATCTTAATGTGCCAAGTTAAAAATTTCATAGACCTAAGTAATACAAATGTATAAATAAAAATATCTAAGGGAAATCTAAGCCATGAAGCTCACATAAGTTGAAATAGTTTCCACAATTAAATCACTATAAAAAACTTCAAAAAAACCCTAGCACATCTGGAAGCCCTAGTTTGACCATGTGATTGTCATAAACAAGCCAATAAATATTGGATTGTCATCTATGCAAGGATAATTTGATTTGGAATTGAACTATAGACTGCTGTCAAGTAATTTAGATTAACTTACATCCATGATAGGCAAGAAAATTGTCTCCAAAGAAAATGTATATCTCTATTTGATCTCAGATGTAGAAGGAAGATTCTTTAAGGACACACAATTTGATGCCATGGCTCTAAATACAAGGTATAAAAATTGGTTGAGCCTATTTTAAACCATTAAGAACCAACAACCCATCATAAAAGAAGAGGATAATAACATGTCTATAAGGAGGCTCTACTATGACATAGTTTCCATTTAGATGATGGGTCTCTATTATGTTACAACAAAATCTGGGGTACTGTATTGTATAGACATTCTCTCTCCTATTTTTAGATATGGTAAAATTGATAAGGGAATGTGAATTAATGAGCATACTCATATAAATATAGATTACATCTTTGTTATAGCATTTTAAAACTATTACAAATTTCCTAAGCTGCAAGTAGACCAACTAATTGTCAATAAATGGGCTAAGGAAAATCATTTAATGACCATCCTTACCCTATGTTTATATTCTAGAAATTAGGTATTTTTATACTTCAATGGAAACATCCCTATTGGTTAATTTAGACCTAGGATAAGAATGGTCATGACTATGATGAATAAGTTATGTGGAAATTTAACCACTACTTATGTGGACAAAATTTGGGTTCCCTTAGTCTACTTTATGATTGAGAAATAACTCATCCCTCCCCTTGGTGAATTGGTCAACACTTTTTTAAGTAGGTAGATCTTTAGATTCAATAAGAAGACTAGGAACCAATCCTTCATGATTTCATACCTCCTAAATGTTTTACCTTCTATAATAAATATTTTAAATATTAAAGACTGGTCACCTAATGGGATACAAACAGTCTCCTAATACTATTCAAAGTTTCACATATTCAAATACATGTACCACATCCAATTCATATGTGACTATATTTATCCAGCCCTAGCCAAAGCATTAACTGGGAATCCAATTTCAAGAGTTATCCCCTTGACCAAAAAATCAATTAAGGCCATGGGAGACAGCTGGTTATATCATGATTGTATAATAATTAGGATTGAAGGAACATAATGCACTCCCCTCATACTACTAGTCCATATACCCCTCAAGTTAGTTGAGTAGGAGGTGGATTACCAATTATCCAATGGAATAGTTGGTCTTTGCAAGACCAAAAAGAAGGGACTTCTTCATAGCCTCCCCATAACCATTAGTAGGATTATTTTTATGTAATGGGACAACATTGAGGCTACTTCTAGATACAATACCTCCTTCAAACTCTAGATTGATGAACTAAGGTAGTGGGATCGACATGGAAGAGTTAAGGAGAATATGAAAACTAAAGGTATCAATGTACCTTATGATCACTAGATTGGTCCTTTTGACCCCATATATATAAAAGTTTCTTCATTATCAAAGGTCACCATTAGATTGAAAAGACACATCACTCCATAGTCTAGAATGTAAAGAAAGAAAAAAGGGAATGATCATAGATGGAAATTAGGGCCAAATAAGTGCCATTACTAATTGGTACACCTTCTAGACACCTACCAACCCTACTATAGATAGATTCTAAACTTGAGGCATAAATTAATCAAAGGATCAAAGAGAAAAAGCTTGATGAAATAGCATCATCTTCAGCCTAGGTAGAAGAACAAGGATCACCAATTGGAGAGGTTCATGTGGTATCATTACACCCAAGTGAGACCATTGAAGATGCCCTAAAAATGCTTTCATTAATCTATGCATCTAAGGATGAATAAATGGAAGAGACAAAGGAAGATAAGGGGAAGTAAGTGTTGGATCTAGTTTTTATAGATTCCCCCAAAATAAAAGATGAATTAGCCATTGTTCTAGTGAAGGATAATAATCCCAAGGTGACCTTCACTCATCCTTTGATTAAATTTAATCTATTTAGTGAGGATAACTTTATTTTAGGTCCAACCATTCCTTCATGGTTCATTTATGGAAAATTATAGAAATTACCAAGTGCACAACATCTATGGGTTATGATGAGGGCCATCAATATCCCAATTCATTAATAATTTAATCCATGGATAGTTTCCCTACAATAGGAAGATGAAAGGAGAATGGTTTCTCCTAGTGGAGCACAAATGGAGACTCTAGCTCTAATGGTGACAAAATATTTAGTTGGTGTCAAATTTGACCCAACCACTACTAGTTTGTAGAGGGTAATTGAGAATAAGGCTATGGTTAGAGGAGAGGAATTCAACTTCTAAAAATTGGAACCTTTTGATGGATTGGATCTAGTTAGACGACAAAAGCCTGGAGAGGACCCAATTTTTGAAGAAAATGTCCTTGAAATGGCCTAGGCTTAGATAGATCAATTGCAGACGATGATCAAGGGCATCTTGCATCAAAATAAGAATCTAAAATAACAAGCCATCTTGTCAATCCAAGAAGATAGATTTAGGAAATTTGAGGACACCATGATTGAATTATTTAATTCTTTAAAGTTAGTTAAAACTAGGCAAGAGGTAGTGGATAAATAAAACACCATGGCTACAGGCCAAGCTGGCCAATGGTAGGCTTAGAGCTACCAACTAAAGGATTTGATCAAGTTCTTATCTTAAAATCAAATCCCTAAATTTACAATAGTCAGATTAGCCCACCCTAATATGGATATGGCCTTATTAATTGATAAGATCAATGCCCTAAGTAGATATTCCAAGTAGATGGAAGAAATTTCTAAGGACCTCAAATAATAAGAAGATTAAATGTTGCACATATTGGATATCTTGATCAAATGGAATAACACACTTAGTCCCTTGGGTCTAATAATTGATGAGGAGTTTAATCACATAACTACTCAATTTATGCAATAAGTAAGGAATCAAGGACAAGTGAAAATAGGGTCTAATAAAAAGAAAGTCATAGCCCTACTTTTAAAATCAGCAGAAAATATAGGTGATGTTAGGGGCATAAAACAATATTTGGAAAGGGTTGAGAGGGATCTCAAGGGCCTAGAGTATCAAGAAAAATAATTATTCATGAGACCTATCCTTGACCTCCAACTGATTAATGAACAACTTTATAGAATGAAGATCTTGCAGGAAAGACAAAAGACTATGACAACACAAGGGTCTCCAAGTTATTTAAGATAGAAGTATTCTTTTTGTAATTGAGATTATATACTTCTAAAAAGAGAATATTCATTTGTAAAGGCATGTGTAACTTGTAAATCATATTGACTATAGGTTAGTCATTTAGAATGTCTATAGGTTTCTCAAAAGATTATAAAAGGATAGCTATCCTTAAATTTTGACATGACTAACAACCATACCTCATGAAAGGTCTATATAAAGAGGTTTTGGCCATTTTAAAAGAGATTTTTTAGAGCCAAAAACTATTTTTTTTAATTTTGAGTAAATTAATACAAAACAAGGAGTTCTGTAAAGTTTATCCATTTTTTTGTTTGAATTGCTATTATGATTTCTCCCTCATTTGTCTAGTCTAAAACTTAGATTTGAAGGGTTCTTATGAATTTGGATGTGCATTTTTAAGTGTAGAGTTGTTAATTTGTGTTTATGCTATATTAGTTGAAAGTTCTAAGGTTTACTTCATTTTCATCACCTTTCTTGAGTATGTGCTAATGTTGTTTGCTTGCAGGGGTGAATCTTTGAAGTAAATCTAGTCCTTATTTACACTATTTCATATTATCCTTAGATGCTTGCCTAATGAGTAGTAGGATTTGAGATTATGTTATCTCATGCTATATGTTGGTTTTAAATGCATGTTCATATAGAACTTTGAACTTTTTCATAATATCTATGCTAAAGATTATCAACATTAATATGTTTCTTTTTTGCCTTACTCTTCTTTTTATGCCTTTTTATCAATTCACCTTAGATTATATTCATTGTGAATTAGACTTAGGTTTAATCATTATTCACTCTGATTAACATAGATTACTTTCATTTTCTTAAAGATCAACTTTAGGTCATAGTGGTTCCCAACTTCTAACTAATATAAATTTGTGAAACAATTCATTTGCTCTACCTCTATTTTACCAAAGATAGCAAGATTATTACAACATGCAACTCATGAAATGAAATCTCTAATTTTAGAAATGAGAAGTGTTTATTGAACACTGTAGACCACCTATGATACATATTTAGGTATCAATAGGGGTGTTATAGTTAGCACTTGAAGGAGGGCCTAGATATCTAAAAATTTGAAATATCTTTGCTCATTTCTATGAATTTTGCTCATATATTAGAATATTCTTTGCATATATGTGTTTCTTTTAGCATATTTATGTAAAGATAAGTGATCTTAATGGTTTTTTACCACTCTTTGTGCTTATTTGGACAAAGATAGATGATCTTTGAAGTTTGATGTTTAATTGTGGCAAAGATAACTTAATATATGCAAATCTAATGAGTTTGAGGTTAGTAATAGCTATTTTGTTCCAATATTGATAGATTCCTTACAAATTTGAGTTTATTTTAACTTTAATGTGTAAGTATCATTCATATTTATGTAATTGGACATATCTTTGAGCTAATTTAGTTAAATATTGATGTCCTTTGACATCATTTATACATATTTGTACAAAATTTTCTTAATGTGAAAGTATGATCATTATTATTTATAAAGATAAAACTCAAACAATGTATTTCAAATAGGGTTCAAATATCTCAAGCTAGAATTGCCAAGGATAAAAAACATGTCATGTCCAAAGACAAGGGTTCCCCTCATTTCATTAGAAGTTCATACAAGATCTAGGTGAGACAAAGGTAAGCATATAATTTCAAAGTCTCATCCAACCTCACCAGTTTAGGGTGCTCTTATGATCAATCCCTATCAAGGCATGGTTTGGATAGGTAGTTCTTCAATAAATGTTCAACGTGTGGTACATGACCTTCCTCATAATATCAAAAAATATTTTCCATCATTTAGCCCAAATAGTGTTGTCATAGCTAAAGAGCACATTAATTTTTCAAATCTACTTTAAGATTATTAAATATAGTTCATGAAGATGTAGAATGTAGACTATGTCCATTTACTTTAAAGGATGTTGTATATGAATGGTTCCTCAATCTTATAGAAAAGTATATCACTATTTTTAATTATTTTAATAGGATATTTATTGATGAATTTGGTAAAATAATTATTCCTTGTATTCTTTACCAACAATTTACCATAATGAAAAGAGATTCTAGTGAAGTAATTAGAGCCTTTAATGCCAAATTTCAAAAAATGTTTAGCAAAACCATATCTCCTTATAGACCTAATGATTCTTTAGCCTTAGACATCTATAAGGACACCTTGGATCCCATAACTTATATGTGTCTCAAAAGATTTGCTCAAGTCATTAACACATTAGCCTTAACATATACTAAAGTTATAATCATTAAAGACCAGATGTAACCCCAAGGCCAAATGGTATATAATATTCCTAATATTAGTACAAATTTTCCAATTATAAATGTTATACCTGATGCTAATTATAATATTCCTACCTTAAACCAACTTCTAGTTTTGAACCAACTACCTTTAAGTCATACTCATCCTATCCAAAGCCTATGATTCTTAAACAATTCTACAAGTGGATCTCATCCACAAGACCAAAGATCTATGGTGCCAAACATTATCACTATTAACACTCAAGTTCATAATTATGAGGCTCCAAAGAATGAAAATGAATCTATATTAAATATAGTTCAAAAATTAAGTACTAAATTTCTTCAATTACAGAAGCAAGTTGGTAATATTGGGGAAATTTATAGAAAACGTTTCTCATATCAAAGGTTTAATAGGCCTAATAATAATTTTCACAATGGTAATAATAATAATAATAATAATAATGAATCATTAGGTAATAATAATAACCCTGAGATTAATATTTGTGATGTTTCATTAACTGAATATTGTAGGGTCCATAATACTTCCAAGCATGGTGAGTTAGATTGTCTTGAATTTTATAATGCTTTTGAGTTGTTTCAAGACAAGTTGAATACTATATAAAGTGGATATAATATATAAAATTATATAGGTACATCTGGATCTTTCAAGTAATCTAAATTTGTACATATAGCCCTAATGGTAGAGACCTTTGATTTCTAATTTCATGAAGAGAATGAGCCTTAAGATACTCCTAAGGAGGTGCATGAATTTTAGAAGTATTTGAAAAAGACATATCCTTTGAGGAATAGGGAATAAAAGTAACCCTTGACAACTTCAACTCCACTCAACCAATTTGAAACTCCTCCAGGTCCTATAGCTGGCAATAACCTTGAGCCTCCAAAAAGATGTACCTCTAAACATAATGTTGATTCACCTAGTTATTTTTCCAAGCATGGGTATAACATAGTTGAAGATATGAAAAGGGTTAAATTTAACATCACACTACATGAGCTGACTCAAATCACTAATCAGAGAGACTTTTTACTTGAATCTCTATCTAAGAAGCCTAGTAATCACCCAAGACTGAAAATGTTAATGTTTATATGCACAAAAATAAAGCGAATGTCCCACCTTTCTTACTAACAGTAAGAATATTTTGTAAGAATTTTCATAACTATATATTGGACTCAGGTGAATTTTCTAACATCATGCTTAAATGTTTTTTTGATCAACTTGGTTTGACTCTCATTAAATCTGATAGAGTTGTGACTCAATTGGATAAGTCCAAGGTGAAAGTATTTGGTGAATTATTAAATTTTCACATGAAAATTACTTTTGAAAAAAGGATAAAATAGTTCATTAAAATCCAAGTGGTGGATATTCTTGATTCATATGGGATGCTACTAAGTAGAGACTAGACCAGATCTTTGAATGGTTACATGTCTACTAATTATTCCCACATGTGGCTTCCATGGAAGGGAGTTATAAATTAGATTAGGATAGAAAGGGAACCTAAAATTAATCATATGATTATTGAATACAATGAAACCAATGAGAGGGTCAACATGGTTAACTTAGATCTGGGTGTTTACACTCTTAACACCCCTAAGGTGTGTGATTGTAGAGAAACTCATATTATGCCTAGAACATGAAAGTTATATTTTTATGGTGTAATATGTAAGTTTGGATTAGGGGTAGGAATTGTTTTAATTAATCTTACTAGGGAAGAGTTTAATACTTCTTACCAACTCCAGTTTTCATGCACTAACAATCTACGAAAATATGAGGCTCTAATATTAGGTTTATAATTTCCCATCAAGCACAAATTCAAAGAACTACTATTTTATGGTGACTTAGAAGTAGTGGTTAACCAAGTAAAAAATAATCACTAGTGAAAATTGTATTACCTCAAGAAATATAAGTTTAGATCATGGGACTTGATAGAGTACTTTGATGACTTTAACATTGTCTCTATTCCTATGGAAAAGAACCAAGTTGCTGATGAGCTAGCCTCAACTATAACTAATCTTATGCCCAACTAGGACTCTAAAATAAGAAGCATTAGTGTTGAATTGGTTACTTTTCCCTCAATCCCTAATAATATCAACCATTTACAAGTATTTAGTGATGACCAATAGATCTTAGACTTCATGAACTATTTAGGAGTGTTTGAGGCCCACATCATTGATGAAGCTAATGAAAATACTATTGATAGAGGAAACATTGATGACAAGATAATCCAAATTAATGATAATAAGATTCCCAAGAGCATGATTTCAATAGAAATATTATTTTATAGAGATAAAATAGTTGGGAACATCAAGGTTCCCAAAGTAAAGGGGAAAGATTACAATGTTGTTGACTTAGGTTCCCAAGGTTAACCCCAACTAGTCAACATTGGTATAACCACCATTAGTGAAAAGTTAGGAAGAGATAAATATATTTTGACCAAGTATAAATATTTTTTAACATTTTCATATGAGGACATAAATATATTTGATCATAGGGTCATAACCCATACCATACCACTAAAATAAATTTACAAGACTTTTAGGCAAAAATAAAGACCTATCAACCCTGTTTAAAACCTCTGATATATAAATAAGTCAAGAAATTTCTAGATTCAAGGATAGTGTATCCCATTAGGCACTTCACTTGAGTATCTAACTTAGTTCCAATTAGGAATAAAAATGGGGAAATTAGATTGTATTTAGAATTTAGAAATCTAAATAGAGCATTTGAGAAAGATAACTATCCCTTGCCTTCTCTTGACCAAGTAATTCATATTGTTAGTGGTTCTTCCATGATGTACTTCCTTGGTATTTTTTCAAGATATAACCAAGTACTAGTGAATAAGTAAGACAAACTAAAAACTGCATTCACTACTAAGTGGGGCACCTTTCATACAAAATGATGTCCTTTGGAATAATAAATGTAGGTATAACTTTCCAAAGAGAAATGAACCATCCCTTTGAGGGGATGATAGGTAAGTGAATTCTAATATACATGGATGACTTAACTATATTTTCAAATAATAGTGAATATCACATCATGCACTTGTAGTAGGTATTTAAAAGATGTATAAGGTGTGGAATTTATCTCAATCCAAAGAAAAGTATTTTCTATGTTACCAAGGGAAAAATAATGGGACATGTTATAAATAAGGAGGGTATTTATATAGACCCAAATATAATAGATGCCATATCTAAAATAGAACCTCTTAATAGTGAAAAAGAAGTAAATTCTTTCTTTGGGAAGATCAACTTTGTGAGGAAGTTTATTTTTGGTTGTGTGGAAATAGTGAGACCTTTGAATGACATGTTGAATAAAGATTCTAAGATCACTTGGGATGAAGAGAAAATATGGCATTAAATGAAATAAAATAAGAAATTAGACAAGCCCATATGATGATAAGTCTAGACTTTACTAAATATTTTTATCTTTACTCTTTTACTTTTGACCATACACTTATAGCTATCCTAACTCAGAAGATAGATGGATGTGATCATCTTATTTCTCTCATGATTACTAATTTTAAAAATTCTAAATTGAATTATTCTCTTATTGATAAGCAAGCATCTTCTTTGGTTAAGATAGTGAATAATTTTAGGCATCATATCATTAAAAATAAGGTACATGTAATAATACTAGACCCTACCACTAAGATCATGCTTAGTCAATGTGAGATTTTAAAAAGGAAAGGTAAGTGGATGTCTATTCTCCAAGAATATGATCTAGATATAAAGGATGCAAATTTGGTAATATGTTGAGATTTAATTTGGTTGATTACCAATACTAATCCCAAACTAAGTGTCATATAAGTAAAACAACAAAAATTTCAGCCTCATGATTTGTATGATCATATTGTTCATTACTAATCAATGGTTATTGTCCTATATGGTTAAATATAGAGAAAAATAGAGATTTAAGGCTCAAGGAAGATCATTTCCTTATCAAGGATGGAGTGTTGTAGAGGAATAACTTTGAAGGCATTTACCTAAGGTGTGTTTCTAAAGAAGAGGCAACTGAGATCTTGAGAACTTTTCATGAAAAGTTGGGAAGTGGACATCTATTTGGGAGGACAAAAACCCATAAGATCCTTAGGGATAGTTTCTATTGGCCTATTATCTTCAAATATGCTCACAGGAATGTGTGAGAACATCACTCATGTTAGGTATTCAACATTAAATATGCCAAGGCATCCATACCTTTAAATCTGATGATGATCAATAAACCTTTTGCCAATAAGGACTAGATTTTTGGGGGTCATCAACCCCAATTCCTTCAATGGTCACAAGTATTTTATAACTACTACTAAATACACACTAGATAAACTAAATCAATATCAACCAAGCATTGTAAGACTGAAAAGGTGATCAATTTTTACAAGAAAACATATGAATAAATTTTGGGACACCTCAATCTCTAGTCTATGATAATGGATATGCCTTTGTATCCATTAAGATGATTGAGTATATTTACAATGGTTTGGGACACCCTATATATGACCACTTGTATCTTTATATACACCTTTCATGAGGTATGTTAGTTAGTCATGTCAAAATTTAAGGAAAACTATCCTTTTATAATCTTTTGAGAATCCTCTAGACATTTTAAATTACTAACCTATAGGAAGTATTCTTTATAAGTTGTACATGCCTGTACAAAAGAATATTATCCTGTTAGAAGTATACAAGTTCAATTACAAAAAGAATATTCCTATCTTAACTAACTTGGAGACCCTTGTTTTGTCATAGTCTTTTCTCATCCCTACAAGATATTTAGTTTATAATGTTGTTCATTGATCAGTAGGAGGTCAATGATAGGTCTCATGAGAAATTATTTTTCCTAATCCTATAGGCCCTTGAGATCCCTCTTAGCCCTTTCTAAATATTTTTAGATGCCCCTGGCATCTCTTATATTTACTTTTGATGATAAAATTAGGCCCATGACCTTCTTATTATTAGACCCTATTTTCCCTTGTCCTTGATTCCTTACTTCTTTCATGAATTGAGTAGTTCTATTCTTAAAATCCTAATCAATTATTAGACGCAAGAGACTAAGTGTGGTAGGCTCTTTGGTCAAGCTATCCAATATGTGTATTATTTTATCCTCTTGTTGTTTAAGGTCCTTAGAAATGTATTTTATCTACTTGGACCAGCTACTCAAGGCCTTGATCTTATCTATTAATATGGCTTTATCTATATTAAGGTGTGCTAGGCCAAATGTCTTGAATTTAAAGATTTGGTTTTTAGTTAAGACCTTGATCAAATCCTTCACTTGTTAGCTCAAAACCTACCATTGGCCAACTTGGCCTATAGCCATGGTGATTTGTTCATCTACTACCTCTTACCTATTTCTGACTAACTTTAAATAATTGAATAAACCAATCATGGTATCCTCAAATTTCCTGAATCTATCTTATTAGATTAACAAGATTACTTATTCTTTCAGATTCTTGTTCTACTAAAAAATGCCCTTGATCATAATATATAATTGATCTATCTGAGCCTAAGCCATTTCAAGGACATTTTCTTCAAAAAATGGGTCCTCACCAAGTTTTTTTCCTCCAACTAGAGTGAATCCAACAAAATACTCCACTTTTTGGAAAGTGAATTCCTCTCCACCAACCATGGCCTTCTTCTTAGTTACCCTCTGTAAATTGGTAGTGTTTGGGTCAAATTTGACACAAACATTAGAACTAGGGTCCCCATTTATGCTCCACTTGATTCTCTAAGAGTAGCCATTGTTCTTTCATCTTCCTTTTGTAGGGAAAATATCCATGGCTTAACTTCTTCATGAATTAGGATATTGATGGCCCTCATCTTAGCCAATAGATGTTGTGCACTTTGTACTTTATTTAATTTTCCATAAATAAACCATTAAGGAATGGTTAGACCCTAAATCAAGGTTTCATCACTAAAGAGATTAGCTTCACTGAAAGGATGAGTGAAGGTCACCTTGGGCTTATTATCCTTCACTGGAACAATGGATAATTTAACTTTTCTTTTAGGGGGTCTATAATAACTAGATCCAACACTTCCTTCCCCTTATCTTCTTTTATATATTATATTTATTCATTTTCATACTCATAAGCTAATGATATAATATTGATGGCATATTCAATGGTCTCACCTAGGTCTAATTATACCACATGAACCTCTTCAAATGGTGATCCTTATTCTTTTTCTTCAGCTAAAGATGATGCTATTTCATTAGACCTTTTCTCCTTGAACCTTTTCTCAATTAGTGACTTATGTCTAGACTCTATCTACAATAGGGATGGTGGGTGTTTATAGGATGTACCACTCAATAAATGGGAATGCTTTGGCCCCATTTTCCATCTTTCATCATTCCCCTTTTTCTCTCTCTACATTATAAACTTTGGATTGATGTTGTGCCTTATCAATCTAATGGTGACCTCAAAGAATGAATATGATTTTGTATATATGGGTTCAAAAGGAATAGGCTAGTTATCATAAGGTAAATTGATCCCTTTATTTTTTAGAGCTCCTAAACTCTTCCCTTTGGATCCCACTACCTTAGCTCATCAATTTTGAGATTTAATGAGTTCATATGTTCGTAAGTAGCCTCAATGTTGTCCCATTGTGCAAAAATAGTCCTACCAATGGTTATGGGGAGGATATGAAGTAGTCCTTTCCTTTTGGTTTTTAAAATATCATCTATTCCATTACATAATTGGCAAGCCACCTCTTACATAGCTAACTTGATGGGTACATGGATAGATAGTCTGAAGGGAGTGCATTGTGTTCCCTCAATCCTAATGATTGTACAATTAGGGTATAACTAGATGTATCACATGGCCTCAATTGATTTTTTGGTCATGGGGCTGACTCTTGAAATTAGATTCTTAGTTATTTCTTTGGTTAGGGATAGATAAACATAGTCACATATAAATTGGATGTGGTCCCTATATTTGAATATGTGCAACTTTGAATAGTATTAGGAGACTATATGTGTCCCATCAGGTGACCATTATCTAATGTTGGGGATATTTTTTATGGAAATTAAAACATCCAAGAGATATGACATCATGAGAATTATTTCCTATTCTTCTTCTTGATAATAAATATTCTCCTACTTAAATAATTCTTGACCACTTCATCGAGGGGAGGGGTGATATGTTTATCAATCATAAAGCAGACTAAATTTTTTACACATAAGTATTGGTTAAATTTCCACATAACATATTCATCATACTCATGACCATTCTTATCCTAGGTCCGAATTATGTAATGGGGATGTTACCATTGAATTCTAAAAATACATGATTTCTAGAATATAACCATAGGGCAAGGATGGTCTTTAAATCATTTTCCTTGGCCTATTTATTGATAGTGGTTTGGTCTACTTAGGGCTTAGGTATCTTGTAATAGTTTTCAAATATTATAGCAAAGATGTAAGCTATATTTTTACAATTGTTTTCATTGATTAACATGCCCTTATCAATTCTACCATCTCTAAAAATAGGAGAGAGAATGTCTATACAATGAAGTACCTCAGGTTTTGCTACAGAATAATGGAGACCCATCATCTAAATTGAAACTATGTAATAGTAGAGCCTCCTTGCAGACATGTTCTTATCCTCTTCTCTTATGATGGGTTATTAGTTCTCAATGGTCCAAAATAGGATCAACCAATTTTTGTCCCTTGTATTCAGAGTTGTGGCATCAAATTATGTGTCTTTAAAGATTCTTCTTTATACATATAAGGTCAAATAAATTTCTACATCTTCTTTAGAGATACTTTTTTAGGCTGACATAAATATAAGTTATTCTAAATTTCTTTCTAGTGGTATTTAGTTCAATTATGGATCAAATTATCCATGCACAAATGATAATCCATTCTTTCTTTCCTTGATTATGATGATCGTAGGGTTTAAACTAAGGGTTTTGGATGTGTTAGGGTTTTTTTTCAAGGTTTTTATAGTGATTTGATGGTGATGGTTATTTGAAATTATTTGATATTTTTTATATTAATCTTATATCTTTGTGTTTATAACTTTACATTACCCAAGTCCACAAAATCTTTAAATTGGAACATTAAGCTTATGTGGCTCTGATGTGGCATCATCATGGCAATTTTGTGGCACTTTGCTCATTAATATATAAAAATTGATTATTGTCTTTGAAAATTCCACCTTTTCCCACAACATTAGATTTATTTAAATGGATCAATGTGGTTCATTGATATTGATCCAAAAGATCTAATGCCATTGGTTATGAGCTTTATTAAAATTTTAACATTGATCTCACATTATTGATCTTGATTGCATCGATCAATCATGCTCTGTTGATCTTGATCTATGTAGTTATAACTCCTACTCCAAGAAATATTAATCAAAATGTGTATGTTCTTCCATGTACCATCAATCCTTTAAAGATGCTCAAGATTTAATTGGTGTCCCATGTTTATGATGCATGTTGTCTTTACATTCATCCTTGACTTTTATACATTTACTATGCACTGTCTAATCATCTTTGCCTAAGTAAATGCACATCATTAGATCTTGATCCATAAGGTCAAACACCATTGGATGTAGATTTTTCTTTGGCTATGAGTGTGAAACTTGTCGCCCTATAACTTATCCTTGGGCCTTATTAAATATTTGACTTATCACACACCATAAATCAAAATATGTATGCTTGGTTGCATACCATCAATCTTTAAGGACATTCTCAAACTTTAACTTTGGGGCCACAACTTGATTTTTTAACTATGATTGCACACCATTGGATCTAGATATCCTGATCAAATGTGGGTCATTGATCCTAAGAATGAAAATGATATTTAAGTTAGTGCTCAAGAAAATAAAGAACTTAGTATAATTTTTTTGGACAATGGTTTTATTTCATGTTAATAAACATGGGTAAGACCTTAGGACAAATATTTTAATCTAAGTTTTTAACATGATAAAGGGGACCTTAAAAATAATAAAAGACATATCATATAGTTTTAGCGTAAGTTTTTTAAAAAAATACAACAAACTTTTGGGTAAGGATTTTAGTCTAAGTCTATAGTAAAAACGGACCCTTCATTTATCTATACCATGCTAATGATAAAATTGATCAAGGGTTTATGAGACATAAAAGGGACCAAGTATGAATTTTTAGACTAAGGTTTGGTCATGTTAATAAACATGACTAAATCTTAGTATAAAAATTAAACTAAGTCTTGGTCAAAATTAAAGTTTTCCCATGTAAATTTCTCCTGTGTAAATTTGAATTTAATTTAGAAGGGACCTAGGTTAAAACATTAGACTAGGTTTTTAACATGACTTAAAATAGATCCAATTAATATTTAATAAACTAAAGGCTAGTAAAATATCAATTTAACATTGAAGCACAAAACCCTAAGCATGTTCATTCCTAAATGATATTCCATTGAACCTATAATACATAAACACAAGCCACAATTTTAAGAAACATTGGAAGGGGTAAAACCATGATCATCTAAAAAAATGTCCATTAAACCAAATCAGAGTCATGAATAATGTGAAAACATGCTAGTGGTATTTTTATGAAGTGATTTTTCAATTATGAGGTACAAATCCTATAATTTTTAAAACAAAGGTCCCCATTTTTAGAAATGGGGGTATGTTGACCTCAAAAACATCCTCAATAGTGTCAATTATTTACAAGATGGGATTATTGATGTCAACTACCTCTTCAACTCTCACATTAGAGATTTCAATAACTTTGTGGAGTCTCTGATTGAAACATCCATAAGTAGAAATTATGGAGGAATATCCTAAGAATATTCCCTCATCAAATCTTGAGTCAAATTTTCCAAGATTTTCTTATTTCCTCTTGATAAAACACTTGCTCCCAAACACTCTAAAGTGTTTGACATTAGCTACCCTTTTTTTCATAGCTCATATGAAGTCTTATCACCATTTTATCTAACTTGTCATCCATTTAATATATAAATAGAAGTATTGGTAGCCTCTTCCCTAAAACCATCTAAAAGTTTTGAATCCTGAAGCATGGTTCTAGTCATCTCTTGGACAGTTCTATTTTTGCTCTCAACTACCCCATTATATTGGGGTGTCCTAATAGTATATTATTGTATTATAATTCCTTATTACTCACAAAATTCATCAAACTCATAAGAACAAAATTCACCTACTCTCTTTAATCTAACACACTTGATTCTTGATCCTTTTTCATTTTTAACAAGGGCTTTAAATGCATTAAATTTTCCAAAATCTTTTTATTTCTCTTTATGAAAAAATATCCAAGTCATTCTAGTGAACTCATAAATTAATAAAATAAAGTAGCTATTACCTTGAATGCCGTGAGTTATTATAGGTCCGCAAAGGTCTGTATGGATCAACTCCAATGGTAATATGGTAAAGTGATCCTTAGATTTGTATCTTATTCTGAATTACTTTCCATGAAGGAATGCCTTGTAGAGAGTATGAGGAATCTTAGTGATTTTAAGCATATGCATCACTAGTCCTTTTTAAATTATCCTTATTTTATTATCAAATTTCAGATGTCTAAGTCTTTTATGCCAAATCCAACTTTCCTCTAATTAATTCATGAATAAATTTTATTTATTGGATTCATAGAACACATACAAGTTGTTATCTACCTTGTGAATATTTGCAACTAATTTTCTAGACTTGTAACTTCTCATTTCACACCCTTTGTCATGAAAATTCACAACATTTCCTTGTTTAAACATTTGGATAACTCTTAGAAGATAGTGTTTCAAACTTTTTAAATATAAAAAAATTTTAGTTCTAGTATGACCATTATCCAAACTTATAGAGATTTTAACAACTATGTTAGCAAAATTATTTTCACCAAACCTTAATGAACCTAAATTATGGTTTTTGAGAGAAATAAACTTGTCCCCTATCATATGACTTGAGCATCTACTCTCTATGTACCATTTCTTGTTTTCATCCTCTTGAGCATGTAAGGTAGTTTATACAAACATGGAGTCTTCCTTTGAGTCTTGATCCTTTCTTTGAATCTTTGTTTTGTATTTATTTAACCATTTTATGGTGTCAATATCTTGAAATTCCATTTTCCAAAATTCCCTTTTTCAATACTTGGCTATATGTCCTTGTTGATTGCAGTTATAGCAGAGAGCCTCATTTCTTATCCTTGGAGAGTAAGTATAGTCCTTATATATTTGACCATATTCATTACAAGTATAATAGTGTCTATTAAAAACATAACTATAGATGTTCATGTTAATCACCCCTTTTTTTATCATTAATACCCTAAAACATCTCATCCACATATTTTTTTTAAGAGCTATATTTTTGTTTGTTTTAGATAAAGGAGCATCAATATAAGTCATAAATTTACCTTCCAATTGATCCATTCTTTGATTCAAACTTTTATCAACCACAACCTACATATTTTTGAATATTGCTTCTATTATTGTTATTTGTGTCTTCACACGATCAATGCTTGTAATCATATCATGAAATATAGAGGAAGTTAGGTCTAAATTTTTACTCCCTCTTATGTTATTCAATCTTTCATACTTTTATTTTAGACATTCATTTTATTCCCTTGAAATTTTGAGTTCTAATAAAGCATATATTATTTCACCTTGAATAAAAATCTCAGCCTCTTTATCTTTCATTATACCTATGATCACCTTCAAGTAGATAACTTGTAATGAAGGTCCTGTTGTGTTACCAATTCTTGGAGGTAAAATCATTGGGGGGTGAATCAGTGATGAAAGATATTTAAAACTTTAGTTTTAATCCTTTCAAACTCTTAATAACCACAAACATTCATAAAGTATATAAGATGTTCATAATAATGAATAATAAATATGATACAAGATCACACACATAACATAAGATGTGCATGGGAAATGCTCTTGGAGAATAAAACCCACTCTCAATCCTATAAACACATGGAATACTTATCCTATAAGATGATCACAAACATGAGACCTTTTAATAAATCACCCACTTCACAAGGAGCACCCACCCCTAACTATGAATAAGCACCCACTTTTTATATATTTTGAGCACCCACACAACACATTATGAAATAAAAAACTCCAAAAATTTGATTCTCTTTCAATCTACTTGGAGAAATAAAGTATAAGACCTCTATTTCAACTCTTCACACACACTCAAACTTGCTCATATAAGCAATGCATCCAAACACCCCTTTTATATCTCTCTAGTATTCTTCACTCATCCTCAATCTAATTTATACTTAAGGCCATCCATTTATCACACTCACTCTAATATATTTCCTTCATATCTATCTTATTCTCTCTCAACACATTCACATTAAAGTCTTGAAACTATTGCTTTAGTCTCCATTCTTTATAGAGTATTCATGAATATCAACTTCTTGGTCGACCATAATACTTGACTTAACACTTAATATATATATCATGCTAAAACATAGCTCAATACCATCCTCATAGGTTGGAAATAGAATACATGGGTCATAATTAAGTATCTACGCCTTTCAATCAGGCCTTAAAATCCCTTATGGGTCTCATGAAGACCTATTACCCCTTTCAGAACTTCATCAAGTAAAATAGAAACACAATATAACTTTAAAATACATGGGTCTAATCCATATGATCTCTAAGACATCTTAAAATTAATACTCCCACTAAAAGACTCTTTTGCTAAAGCACAAATTTCTTAAACAATATTCTTTACATAGTAACACCATGAATGAACAAATAGTAAACTTTTAAGCAATTTTTCACACTAAAGATAGATTAGTCAAACTTTAAAAATACACACATATAATACTCATGGAGTTTACACCAATCTCAAATACTTATTTCAACTTAAAACATCAAAATATTATGAACTAGAACTCAATTATCCTTCTCAGGTCACTTGTAAAACATGGTCAAACATAGTCAACTTTAGAGCTCAATAACTTTAGCTATACAAACATTCAAACCTTTTGAATAAATTATATATATGTGCCTTGAAGTCATTTAAAAATTTTATCTTTTATAAATCAAGAAATTAATATTGGATCAAAATATATATCTCATAAACTATAAATTGGTTTTCCCTCATTAATTTGAAAATTCAAATTCTAATGGTCATTGTGTTAATGTTAAAATCAAACACTTTGTTATCATCTCATGCTCCTTGGAAAATTTGAACAAAAGTGATCCATTGATATCCTCTAAATTATTCCTGTATTTAACTCACAATTTCTCACTATTGATCTTATATCCTCACTTCCATAATTGTGCCACTTGGAAGCTCTACATGCCCTCTATGTACCCTATAGTTAATATTACAATAAACTTCTACCACTTGACAGCCCCACATGCCTTTTGAGCACATTTAATATTTGAATCCAATTAAATTCCACCACTTGGAAAAACCATGTGAAATTTTTACTATTTGACTCAATACCCTCTATTGGATCATAATCTGCATGATCACATGCTCACTATTGATCTCTATCTGACAGGTTTCATGCTCACCATTAGATCTACTGCTTAAACTCCATGATTGTGACACATGTCACTAGTGCATGAAATATTAACTATTTTAATTTAAATAAAACCATTGGATCCTTATCAATTCAAATTAAATTATGATCATTAGATCTATGATTCTATTAAATGTTCACCATAGATCTTTGATATCATAAATTTGGCAATGGGAACTTGGTAAATTATGTTTGAGAATCCAACTTTACACCTTAATAAATTTTTATATGATGCATGTCTAGACCTAAAATTTGAACCATATGATGTAATCACATAGGTGAATCTACCCATATATCAAGATGCTATTGAAACCTTCACACATTTGAAATTTGTCATAAAACTGCCTACTTAGCCTTATTTGTCAAGATGACTACTTGAGCTTAAACATTCATCTAACTATTTTGATGAATTCTATTCACTTCAATAAGCACTTTAATCACTCATAACACCTCATAGGTTCCATGAAACATTTACATACCATCAATATCATCCATTAATTTCCTCACTAAAACAAACACTCTCCAAACCATTAATCTAATCACTTTATCATTAATGCACTAGTACCACATGCTCTATTTGACATCAATAACAACCAAACATCAATGACCATGATCAAGAATGTATGAATTTGTATATGTGATTAAATAATAATGTATTAATTATTTTTCACATTGAATAAATATTATATGCTATGGAAACAATGTCACATGAAATATATTTTAGTTTATTTGAAACATCATGTATGCATATGTATGTGTGATTAAAATAATAATGTCTTAATTATTTTACACATAGAAGAAAGATAACATAATATGGAATATGATGAATATTTTATTTGATAGTAAGCATCATATATAAATGTATTTATGTCTTTTCTTAGTTCATTTTGAATTAAAGGGAATAAACATGCAAATGAAATTATGAAACTTTTCAATAGAAAGTAATTTATTTATTTTTTCATTATTATCATGATGATATGAATAAGAAGATATGTGAATATAAAATATGATTTTCAGAAATAAAATCTAAGTATAAATAGAAAAGGATACAAAACCTAAGTGTTTTTAGGGTTATGGTTGTTTAATCTAGGTTTTTTTTGTAATAATTTAAATTAGATGTAAAATAAACTAAAACCCTAATGTAAAATTGATTTTAATTATCTAGGTTGTATAAATAAAATCAAAAATTTAAAATTAGGTAACCCTAAATTTATTTCACAAAATTTTAAATAATGTAAGCTAGGGTTTGAAGCAATATTTTAAGTAAGAGGGGTTCACCAAATGATTTAACATTTTAAGGTTTCACACAAGTAATTCCTATGTTTTAGATTATGATAAAATTAGGTTTTGAAGGGACCCCAAAACCCTTTAACAAAATCAAGAAAGATAAAGCATTAACAACCACCATGAAAAGTATCCTGAAACCTACTGAAGAGCAGCATCAAAATCAGGTTTTACAGGGACGTGAAACCACAAACATAGTCCAATAAAAGTACCAAGGTTTTACAAGGACCTGAAACCTCAAAGAACTTATAGAATAGGGTAAAGAATGCTAAAAAATATATATCTTTAGCATTCTACCCTGGTTAACAATGCAGGTTGACATTACAATAAACAATGATGACACACAAGCATTTACTGAGACATTAAAATTCTAAAAAATACCTTTGGTTTTTTTATCCCTTTGATTTAACAGAAACACCATCAGATCTAGTAATAATGATGGTTGTAGCCATGTCGATAAAAAGGCCGTGCTCCACCATGCCCTCAAACCATAAAATCGTACTACTTGCAAAAAATGACACCATAATCAAAGAAACAAGCCCCAGAACCAGTGCCGCTAGCACCCATTCTGTCCACTTGATCATCTACCCAATCACCCCCTCTACTAAATTGATGCACAAAGGATTCACCACCATGGCAGTCAAAAACAACGCTGAAGAAATCCCTGACGTCTAGAAGCACATCAACATGAGCCACAACCCTAGTCGACATTCAAACCCATCACCTACATTAGAACAAGAAGGTGAGGGTTATTAACCATTGGATCTGGTTGCCAAAGGCTAAGAAGGTGGTTGTGAAGGTTAGGGTTTTGGTCAGCACGGTGACTGCCTTCTACATGACTTAAAGGTTTGAGATGTTTAAATTAGTTAAATAATAAAGTATTAATTTATTATGACTTTGACCTTGTTTTAATTTATATAATAGCAATGAATAGATTTAAATAGAGACTTAGATGAAAATAAACTATCACATATGATCTAGGTTCTAAAACTTGAGATCTGAGCAGTTCTAATTATCATAAATAGGATTTTGGTGTTTGTATATTCATTATATAGTAGCACCCAGTTTGTACAATAGCAAAATATATGTGTAGTGTCCCAAATATGGTAGTAATGTCCTCTTTACGGGACTATTCTTATTTTTTGGATCACTTATTCTTATATTTGTATATTTTATTCCTGTATAATTGAATCTTGTAGCTATGAATTGTACCTAAAAAACTTGATTTGATGTTTAAACCCTAGTTCTCTTTACAAGTGTGATATGAGAAATAATTGATTATGTTATTAGGATGGATTATACATCTTCAGCACCCCATTATGTAGATATTTTCCTAGATACCAATACTCCAAAGAGGGATGAAGTTAAATGTAGTTATCCCACCCAGTATTTGATGTATGTGCAAGTGAATGCTAGAATGAGAGTGGCCTTGGATGCCTTAAATGTGTTTGAGCTTTGTAATGATTTAAAATTGGACTTAGGTCTGATGTATATGGTATTATGCAAAAATTAGCATAGAATAGGGATAATATACCTTGATTTTGCATAACTTTATCTTTAGTTTGAATAGTTTTTACATCTATTTTTTATCTAGTGAATAAAGGTGAATTAGACTTGTATTTATAGGGTTATGTTACTTGTGTAGCTAATAAAATGAGCTTAGGCTAACTTTAAGAGGGGGAACACATTTGAAAAATTATCTTTTGGGAAGATTTGGGGCTAAGGATAGTAATGCATAGTTGGGTTCACTAGCGCCATGTGGCTATAGTGTCCTAAATGTGTTGCTAATGTCCTTTTGGTAGACTACTAATAAAGTTGGGTTGGGGTCAGAGGTGATAGTTTAGATATTGTGTAATGGATGGATATAAGTGAATGTGGTCTACTAAATGGATAAAAATTTAAGTCTAAGGATATAGAATAGGTCCATGGAAAGCCTAGGGATAGGGTAACTCAAGTGATACTCAACATCTAATTACTACTTTTGGGTGATTACACAATTCTAAATAAAGTAAGTGTAATATCAATCTCTCTTTCACATTTTTATTTATATGCTTGATGTATTATTTTAAATAACTTGAATATCAATATTTTCATTTTATTTAGATTGAATTAATCCAAAAAAATAATAAATGTTTGTGAGATTGATCATTGATTTGAGTGAAACAAACCTTGTGTCTTTTATATCTTAGGGTTTTATCTTTCCATCTTAGGGTTTCATATTGTTCCTACAATAAGGTTTTATAATCGTACTTGATTTATGATTTTCCTTTATTCACATAATCAAAATCCTATGAAACCTATAATGGGTGATGATAGTTTACATTTTGTGATTCAATCCATGATTTTAACGTTTACATTATTCATTCCTAAAATATGCAATGTGTTTACAATTCATTTTATTAAATGGGTTAAGTTTATTTATAATAAAACTAAGGATGATATTAATAATGATGAATTATTATATCTCTTGAATATTACATATCATATGAGTATTTAATATGAGATGCATACTTAAAGGTAAAGGGCATGCATGACTCTTTTTTTCTCTCTTTCCCTAGACCTTAAAGAAATCATAGCCACCATCCATATCCCATTATTTTCCTTGGGCTTATATATGACAAACATGTCTATGCTATAAATAAATTAAGAGGCAAGTTACATAATCCTATATCACAAAATGGATGTAGTAAAAATGTCCCTCCTAATATTCATCCACCTCTTAGGGTATCTACCAATGTAAATAAATATTATGATGTCATTAATAAATGTAAGAATATTCAAAAAAATATATATTTCTTAGATTTTATCAATAGGTTTACCATTTATAATAATATTCTTTATACAAAATTATGTGATGAAACTTTACCAAAAAATACTAATCCAAATTATTTTTCATCCATTGTTAGTATATTTAAGGACAATGAAAACTTAATTTCTTTTGAAAAATATATTTTCCCATCCAACAAACCATATACTAAAACATCCCACTATTTATTTAAATGTAAATATTAGTAAGGGGTTTAAACATCTTTTTGTAGATTATGGATCAGGATTGAAAATTTTCAATATCACATTTATTTAAACACTTGGAATTAATATGGACTCTATTTATAAATTAGATAAAAACATAAAAGGTTTTGATATCATTCCTTGCCAAATACTAGGAATGATTACTTTATATGTGGCTTTCAGACATTAAATGTTTATTACTATATTTCAAGTAAAGCCAAATCACTTGCATTATAAGTTACACCTAAGTAGACATTATATTCATGATTTTTAGTATGTATTATCCACCTTACATAAATTCTTTCAATTTGTGTATGAGGGGTGTTTGCATAAATATTATATATATAATCAGAATTTAAAATATTGTAAAACATTAGAACCTAGTGATGGATGCATATAAAAATATGTTGTATTTAATTCTTCCATTACATGTCATACTATTGAAACAAATATATGAATATGAAGTTGGAGATTCAAGTAAATCTAATGAAAATGAGTCAACTCTAGATATATCACATAGTCAATAAATGACAAAATAAACACTACATATGTCTAAAGCATAGAAGGATAAAATACCACATCTTTTTTTGTCAATACATAAGATCCCAATAAAATATTTATGGAGGATGATAGTGATGACAATGATGAATATGAAATTCCAACAAATATAGATGATTATCTATCTCATATCAATGTTACACCTATAGGCTCAAGAGAATATAATGATAATTCAAACATGGTTAACATTGATAAATTATAGGTCTCCCTTAATTCATAACCAAACCTAGATATAGGAAGGAAAAATTTCTAGCCAATCAAGAGGATATAAACATAAATTTTTATTACACTATCAATTCATGATAAGAATATCTCATAATAATCACTCCATTTAGATAATGTTTTTGTTAAGCACAGGCTGTTACTGAGGGGGGTGAATTAGTAATAGATATTTTTTTCACTTTTTACATAAAAACTTATTCCACTTAAGATATGCAATAAAATAAAATCACAACTCATACAACACAAAGTAATAGTGAAAAAAGATTTATACATGGAAACCCTTTAAAAAAACAACATAGAAATAGATCCTAATATAAAATTTCATAGGCACCAACCTACTGGACCACTAAACCCAATACAATTTTTTGTCTTCATGATCACCAACTCACAATAGTACCAACCCCTTTTAATGAAGGCAAAAACCCCCTAAAAAAATAACACTTCTATCTCTGACTTTTTCTTTAAACAATAGATGATAGGAATTTCATTCTTCACTCTTTTAGATCTGATCAATTAAAATATATCTTTGTTGCTATATGTATTTATACTATTCTTATGCTTCTTTCTTTCAACAACCAATTTTCTTCTCAAATATTTCTACTCTTCCTTTTTTTTCTCTCTCACACTTATATGATCTTCAATCAAATCAAATGCTTTTTATACTTCCACATCTCTTATCCCTTATATATCCATTAAAGGATGTGTCCCATCCAAGAGGTACCTCTTCACCAAGAGATGTGACCATTGACATTTCTATCAACATTTCCATTCACTTCCATCGACATTTCCATTCACTTTTGGAAAAAATTCCATTCACTTCTAAAAATAATTCCTTTCACTTATATCAATAATTCCATTTGACATTTATATTCATATCCATTACAATTCCTTTGACATTAATGACAATATTTCCAACAAACTTCCCCTTTGTCATTGATGGCAACCACATAATAAAACTGCTCCCCCTTATTTCACTATCTTTTCTATCTGAATCCTTGTTTGTTGTAGCTCTACCTTTCTATGACATCCTCTTTATATACTTCTCCCCTTTTGACATCAATGGAAAAGGGTCTATCCAAGAGCTAGTACTTAGTTCCCCCTTAGTTGATGCTTCCCTTTAGTGGCAAGAAGAAAAATAAATTACTCCCAACTTCTCACATAGGTAATCAAATGTGTCCTTCAGAAGTGCCTTTGTGAAAATATCTGCTATCTACTCTATCATATTAATGTATTCCAAATTGTCTTTATGATTTTAAACTTGCTCTCTCGAGAAATGGTATCTAATTTAAATATATTTTGTTTTGTAGTGCATCACTAGATTTTTTGAAATACTAATAGTACTAGTGTTATCATCTTATATATAGATAGGTTGATCATACTTCACCTTCATATCTTCTAGAGTCTACTTCATCCAAAGCACCTAAGTGCAACACAGAACTGACACTATATACTTTACCTCTATTTTGGATAGTGAAACCAAATTCTATTTATTACTTAGTGAAGATACTAAGTTATCATCAACAAAAAATGCACCTCCACTTGTACTCTTTATGTCATCTAGGCAACCTACCCAATTTGAGTTTGTATATGCCACTAAAGTGAAATATTTCCTTGTAGGATATCATAATCCATAGTCTAGGGTCCCCTTTATATATATATGAATATCCTCTTCAAAACTTGTACATGATTTTACATGGGGGATACTTTATATCATGCCACCATGCCTACCACCTACGTAATATCCAACCTAGAAGCCATTAGATACAAAAGATTACCAATCATTGATGTATAGAGAGAATAATCTACATCTGGTGATTCCTCATCCTTACTTATCTTGCTTTTTATGGCCATTGGTGTGTTAATAGGTGCACAATCCTCAAAACCAAACTTATTAATCATTTTCTTGGATCACATGGTTTGAGAAATGAAGATCTCTTTATTGGATTGAGAGATTTGTAATCTAATAAATAAAGATAACTCTCCAAGCATGTACATCTCAGACTCCTTTTACATGTCTTTATCTAATCCCTTCATTAGCTTCTTACTATCTCCTATGAATATTATGTCATCAACATAGATAACCATTATTAATTGATGCTTACGTATAGTTTTGATATATAAGTTATTGTCAATGAAACCTCTTTTAAAACCTTGATCTTGCAAATATTTGTCAAGTCTCACATACCAAGATCTAGGGGCTTGCTTCAAACTATACAAGGCTTTATTCAATCTAAAAACATATGTACTATCATCTAAAATGAGAAATTCTTCAGGCTACTCAATATATAGTTCCTCTTCTAGTTTTCCATTTAGGAACATATACTTCACAACAATTTGATATACTTTAAAAAATTTAAATACCATATAGGCAAAAAACATTTAGATTTCTTCTAACCTAGCTATTGGAGTAAAAGTTTCTTCAAATTCAATTCCTTCAATTTGATCATACCCCTTTCACACTAATCTTGCTTTGTTTTGGGTTACTTGACCATCCTCATTTAGTTTGTTTCTATACACCCATTTTATGTTGATCACATTCTGATTTATTGGTCTTGGCACTAGCTCCCAAGTTTCATTCTTTTCAATTTGGTCTGACTCCTCTTATATTTATTTCACCCAATGTTCATCATGGCTATCTTATAAAAAGTTTTTGGGCTCAATTTTAGATAGTAATGAAAAATTTACTTGTTCAAGATTACTTACCAACCTTCTTCTAGTCTACACTCTAGTATCTAAATTTCCAATAATCTAGCTCTCAGCATGTTTTTTTTGGATGAATAAGGATGGAGCTTTGGTGTCTTATCACTCATATTCATCCATATTTTTGACTTCAATGTCATCTTTTTCAATAATATCAATTAATTTTAATGTATCAATTACTTTTTGAACTCCATCTTCATCTACTTTGACACTCGCTCTTTTTATCATCTTTTGAGTCCTCTTGTTATAGAATTTATATTATTTACTCTTGGAATAATATCTAAGGAATATTCCTTCATCTATTCTTGAGTCAAATTTTCCTAAGTCTTCTTCAGTTCTCTTGATAAAACATCCACTACACAATACTTTGAAGTAGTTGATAGAAGCTGGTCACCCCTTCCATAGATCATACAGAGTCTTATCACTATTGACTCTAAGTTTTCCTCTATTCAATATATGTACTATAGTGTCTACTACCTCTCTCTAATATTTATCTAAAACCTTGGATTTTTTTAGCATTATTCTTGCCACTTCTTGAACTATCCTATTTTTTCATTCTATAACCTTGTTCTATTGTGGGGTTCTGACAATTGAGTAATGTATTTTTATTCTATGTTCTTCATAGTAATCAATGAATTCACTAGACATGAACTCTCCTCCTTGATTATACCTTAGGCATTTGATTCTTAAGCTAGTTTCATTTTCAACTAAAGCTTTAAATGCTTTAAAATTGTGAAATGCTTTAGATTTTTCTTTCAATAATTTCACCCATGTCATTTCAGTATAATCATCAATTAACAACATAAAATACCACTCACCTTGACTACTCTATGCTCTAGTGGGTCCACATAGATTGGTGTGAATGAGATATAGCATCTTGGTGGTAGAATAACCCTTTGTTCTAAAACATGCTCTGGTTTACTTTTTATGCTGACATTGTTTACAAAGTGTGCTTGAGGGCTTTGTAATTTTTAGAATGTCTCTTACCACCTTATTCTTGATAATATTCACAAGGTTGTCAAATTTTATTTGACCCATTATTCTATGCCAAATCTAACTTTATTTTACCTAACTTAAACAAAATTTCTTTCCTTTGACATCCACCAACATGTATAAGTTATTACCTATCTTTTGAGAATCTCCAATCAACTCATTTGTATCTCTCATTCTGATTTCACATCCTTCTATAGAAAAACATGAGTGTGTGTACTTGTTCACACATTTGTCTCACACTTGGAAGATTATGATTAAGTCCTTCAACATATAGTACATTTTCAGTTTTATTTTTACCACCATCCAATATGATCATACATTTTCCCATAATTTTGTTTGTGGTGATGTATCCAAATTTCACCATACCTCCATTGATCTTCTCTAGTGAGATAAACTTGATTTCATCTCATGTCATATGTAGTTAACAACCACTATTAATGAACTAGGTCTGTCCCTCATCTTTTTCATGAAGTGTTATCTAGACGATCATGGAATCTTCAACTTGCTCCTTGAATCATTGATCCTTCACTAATTCAAACACACTCCTACAATAGTGAGATATGTGTCTATAATTACTATACTTGTAACATATAATAGCTTCTTAATCAAATCCTAATAAGGGAGAAAATGAGTTGTAGTTTCTATCTAAAGCTCTATGAGTTCCCTTGTTTCCATTCCTAAAATCATTATCCCTAGCTCTCTTCCTGCAATCTATCTTATTGTAACTAAAATGGTTAAAATAATAAAAATAACCATAAAATTAATTACCAACCTAGTTTGATTGGTGTATCTTGGAGTAGGTGGTCTTTTGTAGTTTTTTTCTTTTCTACCTTTTTTGTCATAGCTAGTCTTCATGTTCTTGGCTTCAGTAATTACTTTTATAGGAGGCTTCATGGAAGTTGTATCCTTTTCTTTCTCATTTTCATATCTAATTCCTATCTTGTTTGACAGTGATCTTTGACTTACCAATATTTCAGTTAACACTTGATTACTTTTCTCTGATTTCAATTCATTAACTACTTTATTGTTCACCTTTTCAAGATCTCTTTTAAAATAAGTTCTTAGTCTTTTTTTTAATTACTTTTACAAGAGGCTTCATGGAATTTGTAGTATTTTATTTATCCTTTTCATATCCAATGCCTATCTTTTTTGACAATGATCTTTTACTTCCCAACATTTCATTTAACACTTGAGTACTTTTCTCAGATTTCAATTCATTAACTACTTTATTATTCACCTTTTCAAGATCTCTTTTTAAAGAAGCAATCTCATATTCATACCTTTTACAATATTCACCTTTCTCCTTTAATTTATTTATTATATATTCTTTAACTTTCTTATCTTTTTCAAATTGAGCCCATAGCTTATCAATCATCTTGTTTGATTCTTCTAGGCCTTGTGCCAATCTGACTTCTAAGTCCTGCCTTTTCATATTTCTCAATTTGAAGTTTCTATCTCAAATTCCTTTTCTTAAGAAAATTTATCTCCCCTAAGGAAAATATAAGTTATTCTTAAAGGTTCACTTTCACTTCTTCTTCTTCCTCTATATTTCTCTTGCTAGTAAATATATCTTCTTCTATGGACATGAATAAAATCTCTATATTATCATTGTGTGAGTCACTAACTTCACTTTATTCAAAAGAGCTAAGATTCCTCTTAAAGTATAGACTCTTTATTTTTATAACTTCTTATTATCCTTACTATGTTTTAAATTCTTTTTGTACTTGGATTTACTTTCTTCATCATCTATATTATCCTTTTTAGGACACTTAACTACAAAATGGCATATCTTACCATAGTTAAAGCATTTGAATGGTAACTTACCTATGTAATTTCTTGAGCCTTTCTTTAGCTTAAGAATGAATAAGGTTTCCTTTTCATCCTCTTCATCACTTGAGCTATCACTTAGTTATAGATTTTTGGATTTCTCCTTCATTGATGCTTTGAAGGTTGTTTCCTTTTTATATGGTCTCTCTAATTCTATCCTCATTTCAAAAGTAGTGAGAATTATATGTAGCTCATCCATATGTAGCTTAAGATCTCTCATTTACACTATGGTAGATACCTTCACATCAAATATTAGTGGTAAAGACCTTATCACCTTTTGGAATATGGAAGACTCCTCTACCTTTTCTCCATGTCCTCGAATCACATTCATGATTTCATCAACTCAAACAAAATAACTTGTAATGTTATCTTCTTCATTCATTTTGAAACTCTCAAACTATCTCCTATGAGTCTAAAGTGTGGCTTATCTAACTTTGACATCACCCTCATAGATGGTCTTAAGCTTCTCCCAACTATCATGTGTTAACTCACCTTGTTTAACTTTTATAGACTTAGATTTAGAAATATTACACAAAATAATGTTCATTGCTTTAGCATTATTTTTTCTAGCCCTCTTTCCAACAGGATTTGGTGGTGTTGTTTGTGGCTCTGTGTATCCATTTACAACATATTTCCAAATATCAAACCCAAGGACCATCAGATATTTCCTCATTCTTATGCTCTATAAATAATAATTCATGTTATCAAACAATGGTGCCTTATTTATGGAAAAAACTTTTGACCTTATGAACTAGCCATGTGTGCTTTTCCTGATCTACCTTATAGAGATTAAACTATATCTAAAAAAACCTACTCTGATACCAATTGTTAAGCATATGCTATTACTACAAGGTAGGGGTTAATCATTAATAGATATATTTTTCCATTTTCACATAAATAAAAATTCCACTTAAGATATGCAATATAATTAAATCACAACTCACACAACACAAAGTAATAGGGACATAAGATTTATATGTGGAAACCCTTTTAGGAGAAAACCATAGAGAAATAGATCTCAATATAAAAATTCATATGCACCAACCTACTATAGCACTAGCCCCAATACAATTTTGTAAGCACCAACTTATAGGAGCACCAACTCCTCTACCAAGTATCAACTGAGTGAATCTTCATGAGCATCAACTCACAGGACCATCAACCCCTTTAAACAAAGGTACCAACCCTGTAGATGAAATGATACTTCTATCTATGACTTGTTTCTTACACAATAAATGATAGGACTTTGCTTCTTCAATATTTTATATCTGATCAATTACAATATAGCTTTTTACTATATGTCTTTATAATTTGATTATGCTTCTTTGTTTTAACAACCACTTTTCATCACAAATATTTATGTTCTTACTTTGTTTCTTTCTCTCTCACACTTATATGATCTTCAATAAAATCAAATGTTTTTTATACTTCCAAATCTATTCTTCCTTATATAGCCATTAAAGGATGTGTCCCATCCAAGAGGTACCTCTTCACTAAGAGATGTGACCATTGACATTTCCATCAACATTTTCATTCACTTTCATCAACATTTATATTCACTTTTGTCAACATTTCTATTCACTTATGACAATAATTCCATTCACTTTTGACAATACTTCCATTCACTTTTGGCAACAATTTTGTTTGACATTTTTGTTCTTATCTATTAAAATTCCTTTGACATCAATGACAATATTTCCAACAATTTTGTGAAATCCAGTATGACTTAATCACAAGGATCACTCTATAGAACATGATGTATCACTAACAAATATAAAATAACCATCCAAAGTTTAGTCAATAAATTTTTGATCATATATAAATAGCCTTCTAAATACCATGATACAACATTATAAGTAACTTATGTATAATAAAAACCAAGTATTATATTACAAATTTCCAATGACAAAAAAAATGATTATTTTACCTTTAACTAGAGATCAATTTGTGGGTTGATTATCATATTAAGAAGGGAATCTATTTTGTAGTTATCATAAAATAACTGTAAAAAAAATAGATAATTGTGTTACATTACAACAACATATTCAAAATTTTAAGGATGAAGGCATTATCATGATACTATAGGTAAAAATAAATACACCTAATATAGATGCACCAATGTCATTTTCCAACAAGATCCAATACAAGAATAAATCATGTAGAGTGTACAAGAACACATGGAATAACCCATAGATTATTCATGTATTCATTAGGGGTGATTATAATTAGGAAGTTCAAGTTGAGAATAAAAAGTGAACAATACATGAAAAATTCCATTTTGTAATAATTATGTCACATAATAGATCAAATGTAGAAAAAATATACATTTTGACAAATAAATCATTAATATTACATTACCTATTATCATGGGGCAAAGGTTGTGGACACATTTTTTTTATGCTTCATGCCACACTATGAAAAAAATGATTAGAAAAAATGCAAGATACTATTAATATTTAAAATAGATATATATTTTTTCATGTGTGAAAATAATACAAAAAAACACATAATAATAAAATGAATGAGAATAAAAATATCAAATATTCAGTAATGAGTGAAGTTCCATAGATTAATAATATTAACTTGACCCATCATATAGTGTTGATATAAATTCCATACATGTGCATAGACACCTCTAGAAGGAAAATTGAAATATGACAATAATACTAAGGTATGATGACTCTAATGATGATGACATGTGGAAATTTGATATGATTATACATCTGGATATAAATATTCTCTTACTAGATTATATATTTTCACTTTGGTGTCCCTTAAATGTGATTTTAGGATTGTAAGAAATTAAAAAATATTTAAAAAAATCAATAATTCAAAAAATTAAATATTCAAAAATTTTAAATCTAAGACCTTTGCATGACATCATTTGCTAGTATATATGATTGATTGATGTTATTTATCATATACATTATGAATCACATATCCATTTTCTATGAACATTATTTTCATGATATACATGAGTGGGATACAAGACATATAGGTTACAAATGATACATAAACATACAAATGCATGACATTCATAGCACCTAGTGGTTAAATTTATGTATTTAGGGCATACCTACATTAGTACATGTTTCTAGTATTTATGTTCTATCCTTTTACTTTGGTCCATTTTTCATAGTATGTTTTTACCGTGAATTTCTCTTTTGTATAATTTATAAGGTTAATTTTCTTATTGATAATATGCTTTACTATAATGGGTGATGATAATGATTTATTATATGAACTAAACATTTTTATTCCATATGTGCTTGATGATGATGATTATAACACTTTATATCATTGATATGTGTTATATTGTGTTTATCTATGAGTGAATTAATTTTGTCTTTTCACATCATAGTCATGTTGTTCATATCGGGTCAAAGTCATGTGAGAGTCATGTCAGTCTTGAGTTCATGTGTGTTTCATGATCATGATATTATGTGTATGTATATGTGTGAATATGTATATGATTATTATTGATTTTGGTTTCATTATTTATATCAAGCATGTTTATATTGTGTGTGATGCCATGATATGTATTATGTATCTAATATGTTGCTTATTATTGCATGCCTAATTATTGTATCTATGTTACATGACTCTTTTATGCTCATTGACTTGGATTAGATGTTTCATAAATACTTAAATTATCAAATATTTATATGATGACATATATTATCATGTTTGTATGCATAATACACATAATTACATTTATATATATATATATATAAATAATGCATAAAACTCTATATTTTGAGATGAGTTATTCATAGACTTCATCCCTCATCTAAAATAGGGTGAATATAATGGGATTGTCATAGATATTTAGGCCTTGATGTAAAGATGTTACAAATTTTGGATTATATTATGCGATTTAAATGAGATAGATTGATTATATTGAGGCCTATGTGAGGAATTAATGGGGGAATTATATATGGCTATGGGGAATAGTTAGGATATTATATGACATTCTAATAAAATTATATGGATTAAATTAAGCATATTATTTTTATCATAATTTGGATTTACAAACTCTAATATGATAGGAAAGAGTATAATAATTTAGATATTAATATATTTTGTTAATCATACATCTAAAAGTAAAATATTAAATTGATTATAATGATTTTATAGATGGAATATGATAAATATAATAAGTACAAAAAATATATGAGTACTTATATTTTATAGTTGGATATATGACTATGACTATATTCTATAAGTGAAAATTAGACTAAACTAGGCCCATGATTCATCTAGTTCAAAAATTATTTTTATGTCTATGCAAGGTTGGTTCCATTTATCTAGGCTAAATCAACTATTGATACTAACTTGTGTGATAATGAAAGACTATGACCATACAATCACCTTTATTTATCTTTGTCTTTGTGATTATGAACCCTTATAATGCACATAACTTTATAAATCAACCTACTTCACATTTAAATCATATGT